>VDFB02356063.1:0-22516 GCA_007258455.2 Sequoia sempervirens
ATTATATGAAAGTTCATGAGGCATAACATGAATTTGTGTTTCCAATGTGGCCTTTCCAACTGTAATGGGTAAAGTAATCACATCAAGCGGGTTTTTTCGACATTGTCAAATCCCTTAAGAGATAAAGAATTAGCTTGAATTTGTAATTTATCCACATGAAATGTATCCAAAAGTTTGATGCTACACACACTAAGGGTCGACCCATTGTCAACAAGGGTTTGCTTTATCCCTGTGTTTGTATTGAGAAAGTATTATGAAAGCTTAATTTTGTTTTTGCACTTCCAAAGGGGGGAGTTCACTTTGGTGAAAAAAAAATTCAACTTTCAATTTTTGAATTAGGGCTTCTATGTCATTCAGTTGCACATTAGAAGGGATAGGAACTTGTTGTAAGGATGTTTGAAGCATAACTTGTGATAGTTAGGTGAATTCTGAATTAAATCGCATAGGGATATCTTGGTAGGAGTATTCTTAAGTTGTTCCAGCAAGATCATAGCCTCCTTAATGTGTGAATTTAATTGAGGATCGCTAGGCAAAATGGGATTTGGAAAAGGTAAGGGTGTGGGGTTGGGTTGTTGTGGTTGCGGATTATGTCTATTGTTGTATGTATGAGCAACGGTATTATGACTCGGTTGCTGTGACACATTATTCGTAGGTGGGTAGAGGATTAATTCGGATTTGTTTTGAGTTTGAGGTTTGTGAAGGGGATAAAGTGTTGAGATTATGGATGCACAGTCCTTGAAGTTGAGACTTTGATGGAGGACCTTTGAACTAGGAAAAGATAATCAACCACCCGAGAGAAAGTGTTGCAACTAGGCATGCATAATAGATATTCTATATTGATAATATGATTGATTGATATGTTACAAATGAACAAGTTTTTGGATTATATAGGCAAGAATGAAAACCTAAGATGCATGAGATTTTTCCATGTGTCTTGATCTAACAACATGTAGGCAACATGTAAGACCCTATCTAGATGATCATTAAATGAGGAGATAAGTTCTAGAAGGACAACTCATCTTCAGAGGGAATCTTGTCTCCTACAAATAAGAAGGGAATATTATCCCATTTATTAAATGATTTATCTAATAATGCAGCACAGGACTTAATGATTAAATGCCAAGACCTAAGGTGCTTATGCTAGTAATAATTAAATGATGGAGTACACCAACATAAAGGATGGGTTGAGGTTGAATAATATTAACATACCTTGGAAAATAAGAGTATAACATTGGCTCTTCATCTTCTGCTAAGGGCATAATATCATTATTGTCAATGTTATCCTTGTTTTTCATCATGATATCCTCCCCAGGAGGAGAGTTTTTAGGAGAACTACAAACCACATTTTCATGATGATTAAAAGTTTATTCTTCTAAAATGACTTCATTTCAAGTAGTGGAATGATCAATAGTTGAATTTTCTTGCTTAATAAGGATTTCTCTAGGAGAAGGGGAACAACTAAGATACTCATGATCTTCATCGATTGTGTTATCAAAGTATCTTCGTCAAAACTAGGAGAAGAAAAAATGTTATTGTCATGATTACCTATGGTTTTGTTGTCTTGTTCATCAATATCTTGTCCAATAAGAGAGGTAAGAGGAGAGAAACAACTAGGATTCACAAAATGCTCATTGACTAGTTCTACCAAAATATCTTTGTCACTAATAGTAGAGATATTAGGAGAAGAAAAAACATGATCATTAGGAATTTATAAGGTTGTATTCTCTTTCACTAAAAACACTCTCATAGGGAGGGATAGGAAATGTTCTTATGTATAGATATGTAAGATACTAACATTGTTTGAACAAAAATGAAAAGCGCTTGTAACCATTTCATGCAATGTTTCAATAATGTAAAGAATGTATATCCAAAGATACAAAATATTTTTATGCAAAGCTTTAAGAATGCAAACAATGTATATTCGATAATGAAAAGGACTTTTATCAAACTTATGTAAAGTTTTATGAATAGAAACATTGTTTATGCAAAGAAATCAGAAAATACTTTTATCATGTTATGCAAAACTTCATAAATGTGAGCATTTTCAGATCTAATGATTCTTGTAATTGAAATGATTTCAAAAATGACTACCCTAAAGTGATGTTTATGAGCTAGATGCATAAAAAAAAAAATCCAAAAAATTCCAAACTTATAGTATATGATACTAGGAGGCTTACGAAGTATAGAAATGAGGTTTCTAACATTGCAATAGACAGTTAAAAATATAGAATGGGACTAAGTCACCTAGAATAGTTAATTAGTCCCAGTTAGGGTTTGTTTTCAAAATTTTCAGAAATTCTCAATTAATTTTGATGATTTTTAGTTTGTATGACCTAAATACTAAATGAAAATCCAATTTTTAGATTCTTTTCAATGATTTAAAATGCAAAAAATACAAACTATATGCACTTTCACTAATACAAAATTTGAAAACCCTAGAATGTAAATTAACTAATGTAAAATGTAGTGCAATGTTAATGAAAGCTAATTCTAGGATGATGATGGACTAAAAATAAAATAAAAAATAGAGTATTCTAAAGGTGGGTTCACCAAAATGTAGTGTTTATTTTTGTCACCTCTTGCACCTCTAGGGTTTACACCTAAAAGGAGAGAGATAAAGATCAACACTTCATTGAAAAAAAAACCCTTGATATTTCAATGCAAAAGGAGATTGTTCCTAAGGATAGAAGTTGATAAAGAAGATAAACTATTGTTGCAAAACTAGGGAAATGCAAGATGTTCAAAAAAAAATTATGATATGAAAACATATATTGAATGACCCAGAAATGACCATGAAACAAAACAAAAAAAATGTAGAATTGAAAAGGTGCACTTAGAAATGTGTTGTAGACTGTAATGGAGACTGGAAATATTGTTGATTTTGAAATTTTAGCTTGCTAAGTCACGTACACCATTTTGGACGACCTAGTCCTAGATCCAGAAAACTGCACTGAAGCTCGTTTCAGCCAAATGGGCATCTAGATCTACAAAAATCTCTAAAAAAATGTGCAGTGGGACTAAGTCACCATTGTTGGCAACTTAATCCACTTTGGCTTTTCTAAAAATCTAAAAGTGGAAACAAAACCTCTCAGTCTGCACTTCAGTTCCTAATAGGTGTTCGCCTCTTAAACTCTAATTTTCGGCACTGTAAGTGACTTTTTATGGATATTTTGACATAGCCAACAAGGATATGTATTCAAAAAATTTGTAAACTATTCTTCAATGATCTTCAAATCTTCAAAGTTCCTAAAACTACAAACACACAAGAAAAAAGAGAAATAATGAATGTTAGTGCATGGGGGTTTTCCTTGGTCAAACCCCTTTTTAGGTAATTAAACCAAAATGAAGAAATAATGTAATGAAGCATGAAATAATGGAGTTAGAAAATTTCCATGATGATAGATCTTGAATTTATGTAGCAATAGATGAAGAATCTACATTTGAATTCCTTATAAAGCTTTCTTGATGACTTAGAATGTTAAAACCCTAGCTTGTTTGACTTGAGAGTGATGATGAATGATGAGACAAATGATTAGGTTATGAATTAGGGTTTAGAAGCTTGTTTTATTGGAAATCTACCTAATTTTCTTGTTAATTTGATCCCCAAGGCTGACATGAAGGAAAAAAAAACTTTAAATCCATTTTTTCCCACTTGAACCTCGAAAATAGCCCAAATGGGACTAAGTTGCCAAGTTGGGAAACTTAGTCACACCTAGATGGGACTAATTTTCCCAAATGGGCGACTTGGTCCCGTAGGGGCTCTTTTGCTAACTAGATTTTTGGGGAGTGAAGAAATCAAGTTTATATGATGATATAATTGGTTTTTTGATCAAATTAAGGATCGAGATGCAAAATATGGGGCCATAGGGACCTATTAATGGTGATGTAAAGGGTGATTAGGGTTAGGGACACAAATTTCAATGTGAAAGTGTGATTAAATACACTTTACAACATTAAAATGAGATCCACATAGCCTAGAAAGGCACAACATCCAATGTGAATGTGTAAAACACATTACAAAACTAGATTAAGATTAATTTTAGTTTAAAATCCTTCTAGATTAATGTGAGAATGCCATTACATAAATTTTACAATATTGAATTAGGGAAAAATAGGTCCATTAATCTAGAAAAGTTTCA
Organism: Sequoia sempervirens; assembly: GCA_007258455.2. Taxonomy (NCBI): domain Eukaryota; kingdom Viridiplantae; phylum Streptophyta; class Pinopsida; order Cupressales; family Cupressaceae; genus Sequoia; species Sequoia sempervirens. Next base: position 4,140 of record VDFB02356063.1, read on the forward strand.
AAGTCTTTTACAACACTTTATAACACCTTTACAAGACATCGTTAGATACATTTAATCAGTTTGCAAGGGTCCAAGACCTAGTGTGGATGTGTAAAAAACATCACAACACTAAATCAAGGCCCCATTAAGTCCAATTTGTCATCAATTATTCCCATATCAAGCAAGAAATATATTTTTTTGTGACACAATATTCTCACTCGCCTAATGGAAATTTTTGTGACTTGGGTCCTAGTGGACCCTATGAGTCATGTAAATGTGATCAGGGAGGAGATGTTGGTTCTAAATTTTCTTCATAAGGAGGAATACAAGAAGTCAAAAATCACCATACAAACACATGATGGACTCTCGCTTGCTCCTCTTGGTTCTATCACTGTTTTTGTCTTGGCAAGATGTAGGACTGTAAACACTCTTTTTGATACCATCCCAAATTCAAAATTGTTCAAAGTGAAACTAGGCATCCAATGGCTATTTTCCATTGTAGTTACTTCAGTGAATCATAAGTGTTTAAAGTTTTATCATGAGGGCTTTGTGCATGTTGTGCACAACACTAGATATAAACCTCTAGCGTCACATGGGGGCTACTTGTTAGATCACTTCTAGCCTCCTCCTATTGGTCCACTTCCTCCAAGGATGGACCTATTGTATCTCTTCTATGTTAAATACAAAAATTGGGGAATAGCACTAAAGGTGATCTACCTTGTCTTGCTTTATGCCATTTTTGATAAAGGCTCTATGATCGCTTAGCAATAGGCTATCTCCTCCTCCTCTCAAAAAGGGAAGAGGAAGCTTGCTAGCACCTAAGAGCCTTCCTCTTCTTCTATTGTCTCATCTGCTTCTGCCTCCCACTCTGTTGTGGCGCCTTCAGCCTTTGTTCCTATCAAATGGGGAGTAGAATGGTTCCAACTTGGTGGGAGGAAAAGTATCAAGTATTTTAATTTCCTATCTTACCTACGGTGTTGAGGCACGATGTCTATTGTAAGGGGAAGGGTCATTGTGGAGCTACCCTTGCATTTCGGCCTCTATGGCCTCCTACTGCTTCTGCCCCTCGGGAGTTGAATGGAAAGAGGCCCATTGACAAGGAACCTAAGTCTACTTCTCCACCAATTCTAGTTTCCACTTCTACACTTCCTGCTTTTATTCCCATCACAAACGACGGTTGTGGAGTACACACCTATAGCAAAACATGAGCTTCTTGTTCCTTCTCAAGAAATGATTTCTAGTTCCCAAAGCCGATGAAACTAGCTTGTGTGTGAGCATAACCACTGGAGGAAGGCTCTTGCTATTGAAAAAGCTATGTTGTGAACGAAAGAAGAGGAGACAATATCTCTTGTTTCAACATCTCCTATTGTGTTTCCCTCTTTTATTTCTCCCGCTTCAGTTCTCATCACCTCAATCTTGCTTCTAGCTCCTCCTACAAGTGTTGGTGAACCTCACTAAAAAAGGGTGTAGGTGTTCATCACTCCCTTAGCCAAGCCTCCTCTCTTGCTGCTCAAATGTGATATCAATGAAGGAATCCTTGAGGCTTTCCACCAGTTTCTTTTATGGCATAAACTTGTCATCCTTCGTTTGGTACCCATCATTGACCTAGTTGATGAGGAGATGTGAGTCTCCATAGAATTTGAGTACCATGATATTCCATTGCACTACAATTCTCAACCCTATGACAAGAGCCTCATATTCTACAATGTTATTTGTGCAAGGGAATGACAACTTATATGATTTAGGTATGAAATCCCCTTGTGATGTAATAAAGAAGAACCCATATCCTAACCTATGTTGTGTGTAGGATCCATCAAAGTATATTTTCCAATGATCTGCCACACTTAAGTTAAAGATTGACTCATTAGGGAACTCTGATACAAGTGTATTCTCTACATATATTGGTGCTTCTTCCAGTTGATCTGCAATTGCTTGTCCTTTAATAGCCTTGTGTTCTACATACTCAATGTCATGCTTCATTAGGATCATAACCCATTTAGCTATTTGAGAATTGCTTTAGAAAGTAGATACTTGAGAGGGTCTATCTTTGCAATGAGTTTTATTTGATGTGCTAGCATGTAATGTCTGAATTTTTGTGCTACAAACACGACTGCTAAGCAAGATTTCTCAATGGATGTGTAGTTCAACTTGTGTCCCACCATGGTTCGGCTGATATAGTAAATAGCTCTCTCCTTCCCATTTTCATCATGTAGTGCTAAGAGAGTACCAAGAGCTATTGGTGTTGTTGAAATGTATAGGATCAAGGGTTTTACTAGAATTGGTGGCATGAGAACTGGTGGTGTGAGAAAATACTACTTGATTTTGTTGAAAGCCCAGTCACATTTCTTGTCCCATTTGTATACCACCCCCTTGTGAAGTAGAGGAGAATATGAGATAGCCTTGTCTGCTAGTTGTGCTATGAATCAACGGATGGACTAGAGTCTTCCTTGTAAACCCCTTAGTTGCTTCAATGTTTTCGGTGCCTCCATTTTGAGGATAACTTTGACTTTGGTAGGGTCTACCTCAATTCCTCTCATGGATACAATGTACCCTAGGAGCTTTCTTGATTGTAATCCGAAGACACACTTTTTTGGATTTAGTCAAACCTTGTACTTTTCTAGCCTATCAAAGATGGACCTTAGAGATATTATGTGATTCGACATTTCTTTGACTTAGCCATTATGTCATCCAAATAATATTCCATATTTTTGTGGATCATATCATGAAATATTAGCGTCATGGCCCTTTGATAAGTTGTTCCTACGTTCTTCAGCTCAAATGGAATCATATTGCAACAGTATGTCCCGCATGGACAAGTGAAGTTCATTTTGTGTTGGCCTTCTTTAGCTATCATGATCTAATTGTAACCTGAGAATCCATCCATGAGTGATAGCATTTCATGTCCTGCCACCATATCCACAATTATATCAATGTTTGGGAGAGTGAAATAATCCTTGGGACATGCTTTGCTCAAATATCTAAAGTCTGTGTAGATGCGGATGCCCCTAGTGGGTTTTGAAACAGGTACAAGATTTGAGACCCATTCTAGATAATCGATCGACTATAGGAACTCAACATCTAGGAGCTTTTGTAATTCCATTTTGACCAACGATGCAATCTGGGGATGCATCTTCCTTAGCTTTTTTCTCACTAGCTTTGCTTCTAGATATACAACTAGGTGGTGAACCATGACTTTTGGATCCATACCAAGAATGTCGACATAGGTCCATCAAAGTTCACCTTTCTTTCTCTTAGAAACACAGCTAGGAATTCCTATTCTTTGGTCAAGAGGGACTCTGCATAGAAGGTTATATGTGGTGTTTCTTCTGTTCCGAGGTTGACTGGATTGCACTTCTTTGCTAAGACCACTGACTTCCCTTGATGAATAACACTAAGGGGAAGATTGAATCCTTCATCCTTTGGAAAATTGGAGAGGTTTTCACTAGTGGATGCATCCTTTAGTTTTACTATTTTTGGGTTAGAGAGTGCCACAGTGTGGTTTTGACTTAAAGACCTAGAGATTATTCTTAGATTTTCACTTTTGTGACTAAAGGATTCAATCGTTTCCCTGTAATAGGCATGTGTGTCCAACATGATGTCGAACCCAACTTTATGATCTCGACATGGTATAGTATCCATTAATCCCTTGAATTCTGAGAGCACCTCATCATTTTTTAATGTGTCCAAAATTAGTGGTCCTCGTTGGTCGTAATCAATGAGTTGGGGATATACTAAGTTTATCTCATGGGTTTGGTTGTTTGACTCAAAATATAGGGTACTAATCATGAGAAGGGAGGAATCCTCGAATAGCATGGGTAGGTCAATTAGGGGATCTTACTCGTCACTACTGCATACATTGGTTATGTCAAAGGTAAAGTTATCTATGACTTGACCTGTGGATACTGGTAACTAAAGGGAAGATATTGATAACTGAGGGGGAGTTTCATCTATTTTAATTGGGGCCACTTTGCCAAGTATGGTTACCTTTGAAGGGGTACATCTGAGGCCAAGATTTCTCATACACTTCTTAGGAATGAGAGGTACTAGAATCCCATTGTCATTTTTCCCAAGTTTCTTTTTTTTGTTATAGCCCATTCTAAGCATCATTTGTAATCCTTTGCTACTATCATCCATGGGAAGATCAGGCATGGGAATTTCATACAACAAGCTTGATATATCTTTTTTTTCTACTACTTCCTGACTTAGATCTCCCCAACATCTAAATCTGGATGGGTCTACTTTGAAGATTTGGGATGATGTTTCAGTTGGTTGGGGTTGCCTGTGAGACCTAGGAGATTTCAGTAACTCTCCTATTATGAAAGAAATTTTCTTCATTTTGTAATCCCCACACCCATTGTCCTGGATAATGAATTTTATTTTATAGATCAAGAATGGTGGGTCTTTGTCTCAAAAGTGGAGGCCAAGGTAGCTAGGTCTATGTATGGGGTTGAAGGGCCTTCATCATTCTTTTGGACTTGGGGGATTTTATAGTACTTTTCTTCTAGGCTCTTGCAGTAATAAAAGGGCTCAGGATCACCATGGACTGTGACCTCTTGGTTTTGGTATGAGAATTTGATGCATTGATGGAAGGTTGATGTGACAACTTGCATCCCATGGATCCATGAATTTCCCAGGAGAAGATTATAAGGTAAATCAAGGTCAAGGACCTTGCATGTGGTTTCCATGATGTCTAGCCCTACTTGAATAGGGAGTCGAATAGTGCCTTGAGGCACTCTTTCCTGATCATCATATGCTCTGATTGTAATACATTTACCATTTTCAATTGAGTCCTTGGAGAATCCCAAATTTTTTATCAACTTGAGTGAATAGATGTTTAGACCTATACCCGCATCCACCAAGACCCTTTTGACTTTTGTTTTATGGACCAGAACTTCAAGATGGAGTGTGTGATTGTGAGATGGTTGGGTGGGGAAGTCTTGATCAGAGAATTTTAGGATATGTCAGGTGGTGAGGTGTTCTACCATAGCTTGGAACTGGTCATCATCAAGGTCTACAGAGATGGTGGATGAAGCCAAGGCTTCCTCAAGGATCTTTCTATGTATGAGTGAAATCTTTAGTAACTCCATGATGGAGATCTGACCATGGGTTCTTTTCAATTGGTCTAAGACATTATAACCACTAGGAATGAATTTTGGATTGGAGGTGGATGCCCTAGGTGGCTGTGATGATCCAGCAATGGTAACTTTTCTACCACGTGTGGTGACTCCACAATCGGCTTTAGCTCCCTTGATGCTAACAATAGTGACCCATTCATCTAGGGATGTAACAACATGATCGTACAAATGGTTTACATTTCCATTCTTTTTCTTCCCATGGTTGTTCCCTTTGTTATGATCTGACATCGGATTCATGTATATTTTAAGGTCTTGATTTTTGACTGGTTGTTCAACATTTATGATCTTGTCATCAATGAGGTCTTCGATCAGATTTTTTAGCCTCATGCAACTAGTTGTCATGTGCCCTTTGATTTTATGAAAATCACAAAGATAGTTTTCATTGTACCATGGTGGTTTTACTTGGGGTTCTTGATAATTCTCATAGACAGGGATTTTGATGAGATTCTCATTTACCAATTTCTTCATGATGGATTTGATTCCTTCCTCAAGGGCTATGTATTTTTGTTTGGGGGGATATTTGTTTCGTGGGGGTGGTCCCCCTTGATTATTCATATTTTTTACTTGATTATTGGGTGGTTGTTGTGATACTATGTTGGCTTGCATGTTGGTATGATTGGGTGTTTTGTTTTGGAGCACTAATTATGACCTTGGCATCAACCACACCATCATTAGTAACATTTTTACTTTTCACCCAAGTGTGTGGTTTCTTGTTATAACTGGTGGTGGGAAATTGTCTTGATATTCTTGATATGTGGGTGTCCCCCTTATACAGTAAGGGCTCTCTTGATGTTGAGAACCTTGGGGATCAAATGGTCGTATGTGGTGATACATTGCATCTTTAGATGGAATGACAAGGTTTTCTCGAGATTGGAAATGATGGTTCATATTTTTTGCTCCTCTAGCATGCCCACTTGCTCCTATTGGACTTGGATCACCATCATTGCAAGAAGGATGTGAATTATTCCCCTTTAGCTTATTTTTAGCATAGATAGTTCCTCTAGACTAACATCCATGCCAATGTTGAATGCATAGTTTTTCATGAATGTGTCCATGATTTCTTGGAACTTTTTGATTCTAGGAGGAAGGTGAGAGAACCATTCCATGGCAAGCCCAGCCAAACTTTGAGGGCATAGTCGTATTAGATATGTATCATCGTATACAACCTCCATGTAATGTACCTAGAATTCCCTAATGTGATCTTTAGGGTTACCAAGCCCACAATATTTGTCAAATTTAGGGATTTCAAACCCCTTTGGGAATGGTACCATCACAAGGCTCCTGTCAAATGGATATGGGCACAAATTTCTTGGTGTTTTCATTGTTTCCCAGATTGGAGATCTAGCATTTGTTGTGTAAGCAACTTGATTTGTGTTGTCATGTCATTTTGCAGATTGGGAGGTAGAGTAAATGTGTTTTGAGGTGGTTGAATTGTTTGAGTGATGGGTGGAATGTTGGGTATATTGGTGGGATTTTGTTGCAAGATCTATTGTGTGATCAAGGCTTATTGATATGCCTAAAATTGTTGTTGTGCCAGCAACACTTGCTATTGGTCTTGTTGATGTTGTACCAACAATGCTTGTTGTTGGTCTTGCTACTGTTGTGTCACCAAAGCTTGTTGTTGGGCTAGTAATTGGGTCGCTTCTTGTTGCACTTGGTACTATTACAGGGCTTGTTGATATGCTTGTTGTTGAGTAGCTTGATACTGTGCTTACGCTTGTGCATGTTGAGCTTGATATTGCACCTATGCCTAAGCTTGAGCTTGTTGGGCAACCTATGCAACTTGTGTGGCTTGAGCTACTTGTACTGCTTGGGAAGCTTGCGTAGCTTGCTTTTTTGCAACAAAGCTTGAGCTTGGGCAGCTTGTTGTGCGGCTTGAGCTGCTTGTGCTTGTTGAGCAACTTCCTCTGCAATTAGCGTGTTTTGTGCTTGTTGATCTTGGAACTACTAAAGTGCCTTTTGATAGGCTTATTGAGCTACTTGTAATGTGATGCTATATTGGTTGGCCACATTTGGTCTTGATGGTGGTGATGGAGTATTTGGAATGGTGTTTGTTGTTGTGATGAGAGGTGCTTTTGTATTGATGATAGGGATTTGTGTAGTGGATGGTGTGATTGATATTCTTGGTCCTTAAGAGACCACGTTTATGGATGGTGTAGTGATTGGTTGGGTTGTTTGGATTGTTGCCACCTATTGTTGCAATATCAATGGAATGATAAGAGGATTTAGTACAATGGTTTGATTTATGATTGGGGGGTTGTTTTTATTTTTTTGATTGAGGTGCGATAAAGGGGGTTTCCCTAAACCGAGTGGTGTGGATTTTAATGGTAGAGGTGGAAGTGGTGGGAAGATGGGTGGTGTGTTCTCATGAGGAAATGATGATGATTAGGGGTCAAAGATTCCCCTTGTCCAAATAGCCCACCTTCTCCTTGCGAAGTCATGGGCAGAGAGATTTGTGTGTTAAGAGGATATGTCAGTGTTGCATGAAAAGAGGATGGGTCATTGTGGTCATGAAAGGTGAACGAAACGTATGGGTGTAGCAGATTTTGAGGAACATATTGACCCAAGATGGTGTTTGCATCCAAGTCTTGGTTGTTCACATGGGGGTGTGTTTGAAGAGCATGAAGTAATGAGCTCCCCTTGTTGACAATTGGTTGAGTTGGAGCGATGGATGATGTGACCCATGGGATGGTTTGAGTGATGTTTTTGAATGAAGGTGTGAATGAGACCAGTGGCATAATCCTAAGAGGTTTCTCCATAAGAGTGATCACATCATAGTCAGAAGGGAGTATAGCCCCTTATTTTTTCAATTCTAGCATGTATTATGAGGGATTGAGTTTCATCATGGCATTGCTAATTTTGTGAGTTTCAGGATTTTGGACTATTTCAATGATTTCATCTTGAGTCATCTCTAGAACATTGTTGGTGATGTCCTCCACTTAGCAACCTTCTTCTTGAGAATCTTGTGGAAGTGGAGGAAGATTGAACATGGGATGGCTAGAACCAATGGGATTGATTTTGGGTAGAGTTTGACTCAAGTCACTTGAAGTTGATGTTTCTTTTTTCATTTCCATGTTCTTCTTGTGTTGAGATATAGTTTGAACCATAAAATGAGGATCAATTTTCAGGAACATGGGAGGTGAATCTCTAATTCCTTGGATTGATCTAATCTTTAGGTACAAAAAAGGAAGTCTAAGATATTTAAGGATCAAAGGATGGTGATGAGATAGTGAAAGATGGATGGTTGATGAATGATTTTAAATTTTAGGAACCTTGAAGGAGATACTAAACTTTAGGACTTTTGGATTGATGTTTGATTTGATTTTGGATCTTGATTTTTATTTGGTTTGATTTGATTTTGATTGGATTTGGTTTGGATAATGAGCTCATAAACTCTAAGAGGTTGGATGTTTTCCTAGAGTAAACTTGTCCACAAGATGATAATTTAAATAAGTGTGTAAAGAAGGATTCATCTACACACACCTAATCAAACAAAGATGATTTTGATTTTTATTTCAAAAGCATTTTCCCAAATTTTAGTATAAAGGATTTTTTCAGGATTTCTAAGAGTTGTTTGTGAGATGGATTTTTATTTGATGTTTGAGGGATGGATGAGAGTGTTGATTTTGATCCTAAGAGACTTGGAGAGACCTTTTTTACTAGACCTAGGTGTTGAAGAACATGATATACTTCCTAGGTGAGATACTCAAACATTTGAAAAAGTCTTGGATTTTGACAATAGTAAAATAAATACAAATTTGGATTTTTCTTTGATGCGCGTCTGTAAAAGTTGAAGGTCAATATTTTCCTAAATTCATAAAGTATAGACAAATGTTTCTTGCAAGCTTTTTGAATAAGACCTTTCGACTTTGGTTTTTAGATTTTGATCTTTCGGGAAATCATTTCGAAGAGCACATGTGTGGGGTTCAATTGTTTCTTATCATTGCTTAATGAGTTCTTTTTACCACAAACAATTTATTGCCTTAGATTTTCAAACTAAATGTATAATGTCCTAATTTCTTCTCATCCCACAAATTTCATCATGTGAAAATCAAGGAAATTAAGGCAATAGTTCCCTAATGTTGACTTTAGTGAGATCAAATTGAGATATAGATTCAAATTCTTAGAATCCTCTAAGGATAAAATCCCTAGGGCAAGAAATAGCACTTGGATTTTGTCAAAGGTATTTTCTTCCTCTAAAGGGTTTGAAATTTGATGATCATGGTTGAATGTTTGTTTTCCAATGTTTTAGATCCAAGCAAGGTGTTTTTGATTCCATGATAATGCACAACCCTATGGAGAGAAAGAGACAATATTTGTTGAATTCCCACTTGGATAAATCTAGTTGCGCTTATTCTTGGTGGATGATTAAAAGCTTGATCACACTAGCTCCCCTCTACAACACTCACTTATATGGGTCGTCCAAGATTTATTACACATGAAACTCCCATGGTATACTTCTCATCTCTACCAAGAACTGCAAGAATGTGAGATGACTTCAGAATGATTGTTCTTGCACCAACAAATAGAAAGGATTTTGGCTTCTACACAAATTGGTTCTTAGTCAGGGTGATCAAGGACATGACATCTTGCGAGTGTCTAGCAAGCCACTAAAGGCTTTAATAAATCCTACAAGGAGCTCTTATACTTTTTAAGGTAGTACCCCGTTCTAAAGGACACTGTACAACTAAAGCCTACATACCATGAGGACTTGATAGTTTAGTCTTATCCATTTGTATACCAGACCAAGTGAAAAAATAGTTGGATTCACCTTCGAATTGGTCTTAGGCAGGCCCCTCTAAAGGTAAAAAAAAGTGAGCAAGCACATCCATAGTTCAATAAAGCTTTGTTTGCATGAACAAATAGAGAACACACATGATATACTCAACTGACACTCGCAAGATTTTGTTCAATTTTAAAGAACCCAAATTGAAGTTTGGAGGAAATATTTTATACAACTTAATATCACCAAAATAATTTTGATTCTCAAGATCACCGTGAAGGGCAAGAGAAGTGTATACACCTTTTAAATAATATTACTTTGTAAAAGAGATTACAAAACACAAAATACACATGTTCATTTTAACTTCAAAAGAAATAATGGATTCTTTTTAAGCACCAAGATGAAGTGTGAAGTTTGTTTGTTTGATTTTTAGAATCCAAAACCAAATCTAGTAAGTTCCTAAAGTTCTTTTTAATTCCTTTGATTGTTCTTTTTAAGCCCAAATCAAATTTATTTTGATTCCTAAATTGAAAGATAAAAAAGCCTTGAGAATGGGATTATAATTGCTCCCAAAGTGTTTAAAAACACTTGATACAATAGAAATAAGATGCCATAAGAAAACTTTGTCTTCATTTCCTCCCTTCCCTTTTGATCACTCCAACCTACAACAACTGGTTAAAAATTACAGAAAATAAAACCAAAAACCAATTAGAAATCAAAGGTGATCAAAACTAAAAAGCAAATGTAAAAATAACTTGAAATCTAACATTTACCTCACCCTAGCAGTGCAATCTACAAATGCAACATAGTTTGAAGTAATCCAGTGGCGCTCTATAGAGAAACAAAGATTGTGATTACGTCAATGTTTCACCAAGCGATGCACTTTGGAGTTTGGTTGACTGGTCCCAGGTGAGAATGCTTTTAGCATCGTAGTTTGAAGTTTGACAACATTGCTAAATAGCATCGTTGAACTAATAGCAACACTCTTTGACCTTTGTAGCATCACAGTTTCTTGTAGACACACAAAAATTTGAAAAACAATAGAATTTTCACAAAAAAACATGTTAGATTCTCAAGATTCGCCCTCCTTCTAGTGTCAAAATGTGAATGGTGGATCTAGACTTGCACAAACATAAACAAAAAACACAATATTAGTCAATTATGAAAATCAAAATCATCATTCCCCATAAGACTCATTTGAAACATAAAGAACAAGAAATAAAGTAAAGAACAAAAATAAAGCAATCTAAATCCTATTCAAATGCTCAAACCCTCAATGCCATGGGGGAATTGGTGCTATTTTGATGTGGAAAATAGCCCTTTCCCAATTCCTTGCAAGCTTGATGAAGATGAATGGTTCTCCTTGATAAATTTTTCCATAACCTAACTATGAAATTGATGAAAACTATGAAACTTTGATGAGAATGGATGAAATTTCTCAAAACATGAAGATAATGATTTTGCATAAGGTTGTGGATCCAAAATTAGTAAAAGAGTCCTCCATTTATAGGAATGAAGGATGGAAGATTAAGCAAAAAGGATGAATGTGGGACTAAAGATCTACCAATAGCAAGATGACACTTGTCAACATGCTAGTGGAGATGAGCAGAGTACATTTTGATGAATGTGCAAATAAATGCTATTAGGTGGAATTTAAAATTGGAGAAGTGACATGAAGGAGGGAGATGGAAGAAGAGTTAATGCCACTTGGCTCAAGAAATAGGACATGCAAGAGGATTTTAATGCCTTGTTGGATGGAAAAGTCCTTTTGGGGGGGATTTCAAATTTGGAGAATATTCCAACTTGATGCCCTTTTTGAATGAAATAGAAGAATTTATAAATCAATTAAATTGATTTACTTGTGCAAGTTGCAAAATCTAGAGGATTTGATGGATTAGAGTTAGGATTAATCATGATTTGATTAGCTTAAATTAAAAGGAGTTGATTTGACACTTTGAATTAGATATTTAAATCAAAATGAGAGGAATATGAATATTAGTGATTTAATTAAATAAATTTGATCTATTCAATTAAATGAAGAGCTTTAGAATTTAATTAAATAAAATTGATTTATTTAATTAAACAGGAGAATATGATGATTTAAATAAATAAAGATTGATTTATTTAATTATAAGAGGAAATTAGGATTAATTAAAAAAATTGATTTATTTAATTAAAAGATAAAATTTGATGAGTTTAATCAAATAAAGATTATTTGATTAAATGGTTAGTAATGGAATGATTCAGGATGAACTAGTGTTAGTAAATCAAGATTAGGTGCACGAGATCAATCAATATATTTTACGTGTCTACAGATTTTAGTACTAAAATTATTAAATTTGTAGCAACATTACATTAATTTTCTAAAACAATGCATAATTAGGATGAATTAGATTTCATTTTTCAAAATTTGAAAATTGTAGCTTGTTACGTTGTAAATCCAAAAAAAAACCCAAATAGTAAGAAATTTAATTCAAAATCTAGGTCAACACACTATCACATATCCATTTCCTATTACTAGTTCCTCTGGAAAGGGAATTTCAAATAGAGAGCCAAACTATCAAATTACAAAGAGGATACTAGATCTCGAGCTGAAAATTCTAGAAGACCCATCAAAGTGCAATTTTCATACATCATAGAAGTCTTTATTGTGAAGATGGATTCTTCAGGAAAATCTAATAGTAGAAGATGATCTGCTATCATGGGTGCATCTACAAGTTGATCATATATTACTTTTCCTTTGATTATCTTATGATCAACATACTCTATGTCGTACTCACTCAAGATCATAACTCACTTTGCTAGCCAACCTATCAAAGTTGCTCTATTGAGTAGATATTTCAAGGGAGCAATCTTAGCTATCAATTTTGTTTATTGTTCAACATATAATGTCTAAGATTTTTTTTGGTGAAAAAAATGCAAGGCATGCTTGTTCAATGGGACTATAATTAAGCTCACACCGTACACGAGTGCGACTGATATAATAGATAGCTCGTTCCCTTCCATCATTGTCATTTTGTGCTAAAAATCCCCCAATATTGATGCCATTATTGATAGATATAATATTAGGTTTCTACCATCAATGGGAGGAATGAGTACTAGAGGTTTCAATAGATAATCCTTTATTTGATGAAATGTTTCTTGACAACATCCAGTCAATATGAATGGGATCCCTTTATGTAGAAAATGTTGAAATGGATGAAACTTATCTGCCAATTGAACAATAAAACTTCAAATAGACTACAACCTTCCTTGTAGAGGAATGCCCATGATATCTTTCAATTTTGTAGGATCAACTTCAATAACTCTACGAAAGATAATGTGTCCTAGGATTTTGGATGATTGGCTCCAAAAACACACTTCTTTAGATTTAACCTAACTTTATATTCTTTTAACCTTCTAAAACTCTTCTCCAATAATGCTAGGTGACTATCACTTGACAAGGATTTTTCTAATAGGTCATCAACATAATCTTCCATAAGTGTATGCATGTGTAGACACATAAAATATTCCGATTGACATCGTGCATTTGATCCTAACTTACTAACATCACTTCTTCCTGAATTATCCCTCAGTCTAACCATTTAATCAAATTCCCTTATCTGATTAAATTCATCAATATTCATCTCTTAATTAAATAAATCATTTTATCTAATTAAGTCAATCTCTTTTGTTAATTAAATCAATCCATCCTCGATCTAATTATCCCTATTTAATTAAATAATCAATATTTTGATTAAATTCCTAAAGTCTATCCATTAAATTAAATAAATTAAAACCTTTTATTTGATTTAGAATCTAACTCCATCTCTTTTAATTAAATAAATAAAAATCCTTATTTAATTAACCTCTTATCATATTCTCTCTTATTTTGAAATAAATAAACCATAAATCTAAGCCAAATAAGTCATATCATCAAATCTCCTCAAGTTAAATTAATTAACCCTTTGATTAATTTAATATCATCTCTGGTCACATCCTCTAGATAATGCAAGTTGCATTATGAAAAATAGATTTAATTCATTTATTAAATCTCTATTTTCCTCACAAGGCATCTTTTGGAATATTCTCTCAATTTGAATTCAAAAATTCCAAGTCAACATGTACATCCAACAAGGCAATAAATTCATCTTACATGTCCTTTTCCTTGAGCTAAGTGGCATTTATTGCATTTTTCCCTTCCCTCTTACATGTCATTTCAACAAATTTGAATTTCAAATATTGGCATTTATTGGCACAAACTCCAAATCTTGCACAACCATCATCCATTCATAGCTTGACAAGTGGCACCATATCATTGGATGAATGTTAGTCCCACATTGCTCAAATTTGGACATTCATCCACCTTGGAATTCTATAAATGAAGAGCTCATATCCTCATTTCATCATCCACAAATTATGCAAAGTTATTATGCTAAAATATTTAGCCATTTTCATCCATCACCATTGAGTTCTTAGCTAGGTTTTTGTAGATTTGGCTTGAGTTCCTCATCTTTCATCATCAAAGTGGATCAATATCATCTTGAACATATCAAGATTTCATCATAGAATTATTGGGGGAAAGGGCCACTTTCACATCAAATTGGCACCACCCCCATGGGATCACTTAGCCTGTACATCTAATTAGGATTTAATCTTTGCTCTTTATCATTTCATTGTGTTCCTTTGTTATTTCTATATTCCTAGTTTGAGGTTGTAAATGATTTCCATGGGGAACTTTGTTTTAGCTTGCACCATTGTTTAACTTGTTTACTCATGTTCTTTGCGATACTTTTGTAGTGCTTGGTACATTTGGCACTAGAAGGAGGGTTGATATCATTATTTAATCTTTTTCTTAAAATTTCCATGTTTTTATTCACACAGGAAATTCCAACACTAGGAGAGATCAGCATCATTGATTTGCAACTGTGGGCTCATCAACGTTGTTTTAGCACCATGGGCTCGCCGCTGTAGCTATTTCGCACCGCTTTAAAACACAAACTACGCCGCTGGACTCGTCCTGCCAAAATTTTTGAATTTTAAACTCTGTCGCTAGACTCGCCGACCTGCAGAAGTTTTCAAAAAATCTTAAACTCCGACGCTGGACGCAAACTGCGATGCAGTGTGAAAAGAGCGACGCAGTTGAGCTCTCGGCCCCGCATACGTGAGTGCCACTAACCTGTAAGCGGTGCTAAGGAGGGCACCACCAGAAGACAAACCGTGGATTCCATCAATGAAAGGCATGCCGGAGACAAGAAAAGGTAAAATTTGACATTTTAGCACGGTTTTATTTATGATTAATTTATCTTCTATTTCCTACCTTTTAATTTCTGTATTTTTCTAGAATCTGATCTATTTTTCTTATTTGTAGGTTGGAAATCAAAATTGAAGAAAGAAGGAGCATGAGGGCTATGTCTTACGAAATCAAAGTGTTTTTAAACACTTTAGTGTTTGTTTAACACTATTTTGAGAATTTGTTATCTTTTCATTCTTAGAACACTAATTTTCATTTGGGCTTAAAAAGAACCTTTCCATTTCTTGCAAAAAGGATAAAACGAACAATAGGATCAACAACTTACTAGATTTTGTTTATTGGATTAACAAATGAACAAGGTATCTTCCACTTGTGATTTGGTGCTCTAAAACGAACTCACATTTTGCTTTGTGGATCTAAAAAGAACAAGTGTAGCTTTGTTTTTTGTGAGAGCTTACTTAAACTAAAGCCATTGAAAAAGGACGTATGTGCGTCTCTCGTGCTTTATAGCGATCTTGAGAATCAAAGGCCTTTTTCATGACTTTAGGGTAAGACAAAGCAATCACCTCCACACCTCGATTTGGGTTTAAAATTGAACATCTTGTGCGAGTGTGAGTGGGGACATTGTTGTGTATATTCTCTCTATTCGTTGCCAACAAGGATTGATCAAGTTACAAATAGTGTTCATTCGCTTTTGTTTATCCTAGAGGGCCTACCTTTGGGAAAAAGTACTCACCCAAGGGAACGACTCAACCGGTAACACTCTAAACCCAAGAGTATTTCTAGCCAGGATATAAATGTGGGTACTGGAGTAAACCCTAATATCATGTGGTTGACTTCGACAAGATGGACTGAAGGACTCTGTCAGATGGGTCAATCTCCACGAACAAAAATTCTTTACTAAAACCCATGTGCTAGAATTTTCCAAAATCTTTTTATCTATTTGTTGGTGCAAGAATGGTCATTCTCAAGCCACCCCACACTTTTATGGTCTTCTAGTAGAAATGGAAAACATGCCTTGGGAGTTTCATGGGTGTTTATGCTTGGCTGCCCCAGAGCAAGGGAGTGTTGTGGAGGGGATCCAGTGGGGTCAAACATCTAACCATCTGCTAGAGATAAGTGTAGCTGGACTTGTCCAAGTGGGAATCCAACAAATATTGTCTTACTAATCCATTGGATTGTACTTATTCTTGGGTTACAAAATGCATTGCTTGATCTAAAACATCATGAAAACAAACACTTAACATCATCCAAATTTCAAACCCTTTGAAGAAAAAAAAAATACAATTCGACTCAATCCATATGTTATTGTTTTCCCTTTGGGATTCAAGATCCTTAGAGGTTTCTAAACATTGATTATATCTCGACGGTCCCCTTAAGTAAACAATAGGAAAACCCTTGCCTTAAGTTCATTGAATTTCCACATAACATATCTTGTGGGGTTTGAAGAAATTAAGACATTTGACATCTTAGTTTGAAAACCTAATTGAAGAAAGTGTTTTTGGTAAAATAAAGACATTAAGAAAAGCTAAGGAAAATGAACTTTCATATGTGTTGAAGACTCATAATCCCAAAAAGCAAAAAAATCATTGCTTGGAAATCCAAAAATGAATGTTCAAATAAAATCATTTCTTGGTTACAAAGGTCTTTAGGAAGCATTTACATGCTCTTCAATACCTAGGTCTAGGGGAAAAAGGTGTACCTTTTTAGGTTCATCTTAGGATCAAAACATATCAAAATATCTTTTTCATCCATCCTCCAAAACATCAAAACAACATCTCACAATCATCACCTTTTGGAAAATCTTGAAATCATCCTAAATGCTAGGCTTTATGGAAAAATCAAAATCATCAAAATCATTGAGACTAAATCCTTGAAAACATTATCAAAATCACCTTTGGCTAGGCATGTGTAGATGCATCCTTTTGCATATACTTAGTCAAAGTTATCAAAATCATCTTGTCTAGCTTAGTATATGTAGATGAATCCTTCTTCATATGCTTAGTGAAACAAATCATCTTGTTTGAATAGGTGTGGGTAGATGCATCCTTCTCCCCACACATATTCAAAGCATCATACTTTGAACAAAGCTATCCCCTAGATCATCATCCAACATCTTAGGGTCTTTTTGTTCAAAATCCAAATCAAAATTAAAATCAAAATCAAGGACAAAATATTAAATCCAAAATCAAAATCAAAATCAAAATCCGCAAGTCCTAGAAGCCTAGTATCTCATTCAAGATTTATCAAAAGCCACAACATACGTATCATCCATCCCTAAAACATCATCATCATATAATCACCTTTGATCCTCAAGGCATCCTAAAACTTTCTACTTTGGGGCATAAAATAATGATCGATCCAAGGAATCAAGAGATTCATCTCCCATATCCTTGAAGATTGATCCTTGTTTTATGGTTCTAACTAGATCTCAATACAAGAAGAGTATGGAAGCCAACAAAGAAACACCCGCTTCAAGCTATCTTAGCCCAAAAAATGCATAAATGAATCTCACTGAATCAAGTAATCCGTTGACCCTCTCATCATCGCAAAATCTGCAAGAAGAAAACCAAGGAGAAGACCTTACTTTTGGAATGTCTCGTGAGGAAATGACTTTAATGATCCAAAATCTAGGCAACCATAGAATCATCAACATCATGATGAGACTTAACCCTTCGTTATACATGCTTGAGTTAGCGAAACAAGGGGCCAAGTTACCTTCGGATTTTGATGTGAGTACCATAGTAGAGACATCATTTCCTCCAATTTCATCCACCATTCCCATCTCATCTACACCCCCATCTCAAAACATCACACAAAACATTACGCAAATCACAACATCTTTTGCTGCAACCCAAACCAACATTAATAAGGGAAGTGCATTTCTCAATGCACTTCAAACACACCCCCTTGTTAATAATCAAAATTTGGATGCAAACACCACATTGGAACAAAGCATACCCCAAAACCCATTACACAAAAATGTTCCTCTCACATTCCACCACGATCCATCATCATCATTTCTTCACACAACACCTCAAACACCTCTTCTCAAAAATTCACAAGAAGAGGGAGATATGTTCAGACTAGGGGGCGTATTCGACACCACGACATTTTCAAAACAACTCACACCCCTTACATTTCCACCTCTCCCACCATTGCCACTATCATCCACACCACTCCTTGGTTTAGGGATTCCTCCCCTACCAAGTATCAATCAAACCACTATCCCAACCATCAATCAAAGCATTGCACCAAATGCTCAAAATTTGTCGTTGATATTGCAACAAAAAATGACGAATACTCA
>VDFB02356064.1:0-26527 GCA_007258455.2 Sequoia sempervirens
TTCTATTTTCATTAGGAAATAAGATTTGAACACAATGAAATTGACTTACACCCCTTAGGTGAGTCAACTCAATAAGTGAATCTTCAAATTTCCCTTTTATGCAAGGACACAGGTCTAGGCCAAACAACACTTTGGGGAGAAAGATTAAAAATAGCAAATAAACTCCAAATTGTGATCTATAAAGTGCATTTAGAAGCTTAAACATAAAACTGATGGAACCTACAGAATTTAGGGAGAATTTGGAAGGGATAAATCTTGCATACCTCTCACAAAAAGTGCCTTTTCAAGGCTCACTGAGGACTCATTCATCCTATGGCGAATGGGTCCTAGCTAGGGCTCTTGAAAATCTGTTTTTGGGTTTTGTTCTCCTATGTCTACACTCCCAGATTCTCAATTTTCACTATTAGAGAGCTAAAGAAATCTTGTAGGTCAATTTTCGTGAAATTGCAAGAATGGTGACAACTTTGACAACTTTGCATTTTTTGTTCTTCAATAGATCTTCCACCTAAAATTTGCAATCACACATCAAAGAAAGAAAAATGTTGTTTGTTAGGTGAATGGGGGTTTGCCCCCATTTTGGTAATTAAACCTTGAAATGAAATAGAAAAGCATGAAGAAATGATGAATGTACAACAATATGTAACAACTCACCAAACCTTATTTGAACCTTGGAATGCAAATCTACAAACTAGCGTGAATTGAATTCAATGGATGTAGATCTTGATCATGAAACTTGTCTTGAAACAATGTATTTGAATACTTGCATAGATCTTAAACACTACACCATATTAGCTCAAACAACATGCACGATGCAATAAATCTTTGACATGATGATAGGAATCTTGATTGCTGCAATAATATTTTATAAATCTACCAAGGTTGAAATGCCTTGAAAATGGTCTTGAATGCTCCTATAATTCTCTTGTAAAAATTGCTTGATTGCTTGAAAGTCTTAGGATGAAACTTAGTGAAATAAACTTGTATTTATACATATCTTAAGATTAATTCCTGAAATTCAAATATCAAAAGATGACATTGAATTATAGATTTGAAATCAATAAAATATTGCCAAAAACATATTTTAAAGGGGGGTCCTAGGTCTAAGTGAGGATCCATTCTCCATAGGGTGAATGGGTCCTAGGCCACTTAAGTTAGTGTTAAACATTTAGGGTCCTAGGTCTAAGTGAGGACCCATTTGCCCTATGGAAAATGGGTCCTAGGTCACTTACCTAGGACACACATCTTCCAAAGTTAAGTGTTGTGTAATGGAATTTATGAATACCGAGTTTTATCCTCAAAAATTGCATTTAATTAGGCTTGGATTTAAATTAAAGGGGCCAATTAAGGAAAATTAACCTCAATCAATTAATAAAGTCCTAGATTAATGTGAAAGTGTAAAGGTACATATTACAACATAAAAGATAAGGCACTTGATTAAGTCCATTTTATTTAAAAGGGCCCTAAACTTAATGTGAATATGAAAAACATATTACAACACTAAATTAAGGCATAAGTAAGCTCATTTTATTATTAACTATTTCCAAATTAAGTGTGAAAAAGGGATACTTTTTCCTACACTACATTTTTCCCCCACTTTAGTGAGAGTATGAACCCATGTCAAACTCACACTAAAGTAGACATTCACGACACTTATGCATATAACAACGACAAAGATACACAACCATACAACATCAAAGACTAGTAAGATCAAGCCTAAACAGTTTGATCTTCTGCAGAACATATCTAAGCTATCAATTTTGTTTTGTGCTCACTGTAGGGTAGTGGAAATATAGGTTGTCCACTAGGTGATTCTCACAATAAAGTGGCTTAGTGAGAAAGTCATGCCTTTGTGTCAGCTTCTCACTATACAATGAGAAAGTCATGCCTCTATGTCAACTCTCATCGTATTAACCATACCAAAGCTATCCCTTTGATAACTTCAATAAGGCACCACAAGGCAAGGATCCACAGGCAAGCAAGGTGTGTTATGCTAGGTGGCCTTGAATTTAGGGTTCAAGTTTCACAAGGTTAGCAAGCTGCGTTATGCCAAACACTTATGAACATTATATATATATAGGTTTTTGTTCAAAGGGATTTTTCTTAGTTTGTGCAAGGTCTTCTTCTTAGGGAACATCGTGCCTAATGTCTCCAAGAGAGGATGAGTCAAGAGTAAAAGTTTTTCAACTTAGGGAATGCAGTTTGTCGCATCACCACTAAGAGGAAATTTGTATGCTAAAAAATATCACACTCTTGGATGACATCAAACCCAATGATACCACCAAGAGAAGAATGCATCACAAGAAAAAAGAAAATCACACCATGAAACATGAAAAATGTTGAAAGAAATTATCAATGTATCCCCCCAATTTAAAGCGGTTGCTAACACCATTTCTATGAGCAATTGCTTCAAAGTAGCCAATGTTCAATCCTCAGACATGAGAGATTCCTCGGAAAGCCCTATGCCTCTAAAATAAAGCTATACCATGAAAAAGGAAGGAGGGGTTGCCCCCAAAAATACATAAGGGATCTATGGATTCAGGGTCAATATATCTTTGCTACAATGTTGTTATAGAGTTCATAAATGTCATCATTCCCAAAATACTCATAGAATTGGAAGAATGACACATAAAGAGTGAAAACAAAGAAAAATATTTTAGGTCAATATGGAAGAGACCTAAATGTCTCGATGCCTTGCATCATTCCCAAAAGGAAAACACAAGACAAATGAAAAGATAGATAAAATGTTTATGACATATAGAAGAATGTAGATACATATAGATGAATGCACATGAAGAAAGAGACATCAAATGGAATAGTCTGAGGAATCACATTACACACATGCAATCACATAAATAAACATGAAAAAGAAAACAATGCAAAAGACTAGTAAGGCACATGCGAGTCAACCGATAGTAGGTCATCTGCATCTCAATCTTGATTAGTGTATATGGAAGGTGGAAAACTAGCTAAAGGGACAATGAAAAATGTTGAAACTAGGACAAGGATATCTAACTCCTTTCCCCCACTAAGTATAGGACAAGGATGACCAAAAAATGGATGACGATATGTTGCTCCTTGTAGAAAGAAAAATATTGTTGCATAAAACCAAATTTATGCCCTCATACATGGTAATGAATATACTATGATACTACAACTACCACACGACAAGGAGTAGCAACATCTAATGTTATTGATTATAATGAGTAGAAGAAGTATCAAGGTTTTGCATATCTAATGAGATATTCCCACATGTAGTATCTATCACTTCAAGATGCACCAAAGTTAAATTTGTCTTGGAAGAATCTTTTGTAAGAGTGTTGATATTGAGTGAAGGTTTTTTTGATGTTTTTGTTTTTTTTGAAGGACAATAACCAAGACCATTAGTTATTTCTTGCATGTTAGGTTCTATAGGGACACATATACCTTGTTGTCTAGCACCACATCCTTTCCCATTATAACCAAGTTGTTTCATAAGTTCGTAACCTATTCCATATATCTTTTTCATTTCTTTCAGATTCGGTGGTTGCTCATAATCAACTTCATCAAAGTTTGTTGTGTAATTTGCTTCTTCTTCTAAAGTGGTTGAAGTGGATGCTTTCAAATTTTGTGTTGATATTATCACTTTTTCTTTTCCCTTTTTAGACTCTTTTGTTGTAATCTTGTATTCACCCATGAATGTAGGTGTGAAATATAAGGAACCCCAATCATCTTCCAATAACTTTGTGAATTCTTCAATAGGCTTCTCTTGCACGAGTTCCACTTGTGTAGTTGGTGTCAATGTCTTCAAAGGATTTTCCTTGTATTTTTCAAATTGTAAAAAATTGTAAGGCCCATGATCAACTTTTATTGTATATGCTTTGTTGTTGTAGATATACTTCATTTTATGATGAAGAGTAGAAGGCACCCCATTCATTGCATGAATCCACAACTTTCCTAAAAGAAGATTATATGAAATATTGTGAGGCATAACATGGATAGGAGTTTTCAATGTAACCTTTCCAACTTTAATAGGTAATGTAATCACACCAAGTTGTTGTTTTCCTATGGTATCTGTAGACATCTAAATTTGGACACTTAATTTATCCAAATTCATCCCCTTTCGTCTTATTTTTGTTAATTAAGTAATATTGCTATTATTTAATTAATATCTTTAATTCTACCAAATCCCTAAGGTATTTAATCAATAATACCTTATCTCTTTAATTCTCCTTCCATCAATTGAATTAAATAAATATTCCATTTATTTAATTCCCTTCATGTCACATCCTCCATCATTTTTATCTTATCCTAATCCTTCTTCTAATCCTATCATTAGGATGTGCACATGCCTAATCCTTGATTAGGATGTGTCACATCCTCCAACTTTTGCAAGTTGGCCTCTAATCTCTCTTAGCCACCTAACCCTCCTCTAATCCTTCATTACTCTTCCCCATGTGATCTTTGACTTGTCACATCAAGTCACATGTGAAATCTAACTCTCTCCTAATCTTCATTAATTAATCTAATCAAGTACTTGCACAATCCTAATCAATTAATTGAGTCAACCCTATTAAAGGCTTTCTCCTTTTGGGCAAGGCACTCCACTTCCCAATGTGAATTTTAATTCACCTTTTAATCCCCCAAGGCACTCAAAAGGAATTTTTAATTCCTTCACTTCTTCCCACATGTCCTTCACTTATTTTTTATTCTTTCCCATCTCCCCATAAGGATATTTGAGGAATTTTTAATTCCTCACATGTCCTCTCACTCCACATGGGGACAAGTACCTCCTTTATGAGGAGATCTTGTCCAATCCCAAGGTACTTTGTACCCCCTCCATGTCATGTACTTCTCTCTTACACCTCATCTCCACCTCATCTTTCTTAAGCTCTCCTTGCACATGTCAAGATGTGAGGGCTTGTGAGTTTCAACTCACCATAGCCCTACATCTTGGCCATGTTGGGATCAATCTTGGCCATCCATCTCCTCTAGGAATTCTCAAAATTCCTATAAATACCCCCTCTTTTCTCTCATTTTAGGAGATCATTTTGCTAGCCAAACTCTTGCAGTTTGTTTCAATCTACACTTAGCCATTTTCATGCTTTCATCCACTTGCACTCATCCTCACAACATCATTTAGCTTGCATCTTGTGCCATCCAAGAGCATACACATCAAAGATTGAAGGGCCAACCAAAGGATGATTTGACGCAAGGTATAGAGTTCCATTTTGTTGCTTTCATCTTGTGTTGTTTCCAACTTAGGCTAATCTTGAGGTGTAGGTTGTTTTGGTGTTTATTTGCACTCTTTTATTTGCTGCTCGTTTCCTAATGCTTAAATTTGACCTATCACAGTATCAAACCCATAAATAGATAAAGAGTTAAGTTGAATTTGGCTTTTGTATACTTTAATATTTTCCAAAAGGTTTATACTACACATGTTAATGGCTAAGCCATTTTCAACAAGGGTTCTCTTTATCACCATTTGATTGATAAGGGATATTATCATGAATGATTCATTTTGTTTTTGCTCTTCTAACAAAGTTAACTCATCTTGATGGAAAGTAATGTCTAAGTTGGCTAGAGTTATAGCTTGCATTTGGGCTGACACATCATTTGGTTGCACATTAGGAGGGGTAGGAGATTTTTTTAAAGCACTTTGAAGCATGTTACGATAACTAGAAGCGAGGCTTGAATAAGATCCCATAAAGATATCTTATTAAGAGTATTTTTAAGTTGTTCAACAAGATCATACTCATTTCCATTATGCGAGGGAAAACAAGGAGCACTAGGCAAGATAGGTTGAGGTAATGGGAGGGATGTTGGAGTTGTTTGTCTTGGTTGTAGATTGTTCCTAGTGTTATATGTATGAGCAACGATATTTTAACTCGGTTGTTGTGAAACATTATCATTATCAAGTTGGCTTGTAGGTGGTTCTAAGATAAGAATAGGTTCATTTTGAACTTGAGGTTGATGTGAGGGTGGATAAATGATAAGTTTAGGCTTAGGATATTGATTAAAGGGGTATCTAATGTGCATAAAATCAAAATAATTGTTCCTATTTTCATGATCTCTTAGTGAAGGGGAGTCTAATGTCACTTCATCATCTTCATCTAAGGAAGCCTCATTACTATTGTTTGAATGACATGTGTTAATATTATCATTTTCTTGCACCATGATATCTTCCCTAGCAGGATAGGTTTTAAGAGAGCTACAAACTAGATGCTCATGACATTCAAAGGTTGGTTCTTCTAAAATGACTTCATCACAAGGGAGTTATCAATGGTTGGATTTTATTGCTTATCAATGATGACATGTTCTCCTGTTCAATAAGGTTTTTCCTAGGGGAAGAGAGACAAATAGGATTCTCATGACTCATCAATTGGATCTTCTAACACCAAAATATCTTCATCACAAATAGGAGAGATATTAGGAGACTTGGCCAAATTTTATTTTTATGATTGTCCATGATTTCATCCTTTTGCTCTACTTGGTCTCATTCTCTTGTGCCATAATATCTACCTTAGTAGGAGAGATTTTAGGAGAGGAGAAAACAAGAGGTTCATCACATTCCATGGTTAGATTTTGTAAAGTAACTTCATCACAAATAGGGGAGGCATCAAGAGAAGAACAAATATAATTTTCATGCTTACCAATGATTGGATCCTTTCATTCAAATAGACCTTTCCAAATGTTAGGGACATTAGGAAAGAGAGAAATAATGTTATAACTCTCAATCATTGGATCTCTTAACACCAACATATCCTCTTCACAAATGCGATTTTCATGATTGTCCACGATCACATCCTCTTTCACTAAAGCATTCTCACAAGTAGGAGGGGTGTTGGGAGATGAATGGATACTAGGTAAAGTAGTGTCAATGATCTCATCTTCTTGTGTCATCATAGCTTCCCAAGGGGGAGGAGGAGAGGGAAAAAAAGACTTTCATGATTCTCAATGATTGTATCTTCTTTCAACAAGATACCTTCATCACTAATAGGAGAGGTATCAAGAGAAGAAAAACTATGATTGTCATGATTGTCTATGCTTGCATCCTAGTCTTGTGTTATGACATTCTTACAAATCTAATAAATATTAGGAGGGTATCCAACATGCTTGTCAAAGGTTTTATTTTGTTTTCCTAGATTATGCTCATGAGTAGGGAAAATAGAATCATACAAGTCATGTGATACTCCATGAACACCAAATGTTTGACAAGGAAAAATGCTTTTATTTATGCAAAAATGAGAAGTAATCTATCCAACTTATGCAATGCTTCAAAAATGTCAACAATTGTCCTATAGTTCCGATGATTTTAAATTTATTGAAATAAGTTTTGGAATGCTTTAAAAATGACTACATTAAATGGATGTTTAGTCCTAAATGAATAATTTTTTTTTTTAAAACTTTCCAAATTGATAGTATAGGTTACCAACAGCCCTAGGAAGTGCCAAAAATCACCAGAAAGCTCAGAAAAGTTGGTTTTTATAGGCCTCCATGGATTTATTTGACTAGTGGTGAATGGGCTCCTATACAAGGTTTTTTTAAAATTGAAAAATGCATTTTTTGAGCACGATTAGATGTGTTTTCTATTTTGGATCTCAGACTAGTATTTTTGTAACAAAATTTTCCAGAATTTGATGTGTAAATGCAAGTAAAAATAATAACAAATGATGAGTTATATGACACTATGTGAAATGAAATTTTGATCTAATTTTTGAATATGAATGATGAAAAGTACACTAATATGTAAACACTATGCAAAATTAATGTAATATGCATGTAAATTTTTGAATTTTTTCAGATTTAAACAATGCAAAAATACATTTAAGCCCCTATATGCAATGAAAACTAATGAAAAATATAAAGAACCATAAATGTAATGCAACTAATGCAATATATTGCAAAAAATGGATCTAGGGTTAAAGGAACTCTAATTTTAGAATGTTGTACAACATCAGGTTCACCAAAATGAAACATAGAAAAATAGGGTATGGTGGAATTTCCCAAAATGGAAAAGTGTATCCAAAGAGGGAAAATGGGTCCTATTCTATTTTCATTAGGAAATGAGATCCACACAATGAAATTGAATTACAACCCTTAGGTGAGTCAACTCAATGAGTGAATCTTCAAATTTCCCTTTTATGCAAGGACAAGTGTCTATGTTAGAGTAATAAGTTATTATGCTTAATTAATTACATCACATTTGATTAATTAATTAAGTCACTTATTCCTCTTTATTACTTAAGCTAAACTTAGGCACATTTAATAATTAATTATTAATTATTAAGTGTGCACACTAGGGTTTCATTTAGGGTTTCCCTTTTAGGGTTTCTTGATCTCCTTCATAAGGATTGATCACATTGTAATAATGGATTCTCTTAATGCATTTTTACTAAGAGGTTTTCTGAGAACAGCTTTTTCGTTCTTCATATCTTTTGCATGTGACAGGTATCCATCTTGCATGCAGGTGATCTTGGATTCTAACATGGTATCAGAGCTCCAGACCTGCAGCTGCCTGTTCGTGATCTGAAGATATGGCCTCTTCGTGAGTTTCGGGTGCAAGGGTTTCCACAGGCATCTTTTCTGCAAGATCTGGGGGTAGCCTTCTTTTCGGGACACAATGGGCTCAAACGGACGCCGCCATCGCGTTCGCAGCGTTCCAAAACCCTAGAAACGCCTGTCAAATCGTCGATTTTGGTGAAGTTGGCTCGGGAGGCAAATTTTTTTTGTCTGGGGGGCCGTACGGCCTCCCCAGCACGCTTCACGAGGCATGTTTGTTTGAAAAATTTCAAAAAAATATAAAAAAAATTGAAATTTTTTATTAAAATTGTGCGCTGCCCGCACAAATCACAGCGCCACCATCCAGCCACCCGGCGGCCACCGGGCGACCACCGGGTGGCCACCCATCCGCGGCCCCCTCCAGACTCCGCCGCCGCTGCCATCGCCAGCCCCTGAGGGCTTATACTCTGCAGCCCCGGTCTTATGGGCGACCGAGCCCCCAGATCCGCCCCCGGCCAGTTCCCTCCGCTCCGCCCCCGGTCATATGGAGGACCGGGGGCCCTCCGATATGCCCCCGCGGGCCCATTCAGCCAAGCCGGCGGTCCTATTGCGGACCAGGAGCTCAGCGCCGGATTCCGACTGCCAGACCGCGAGCAGAATATTCCGGAAGGTGCTCAGCATATACCGGTAACCGGCGAATTTTTTCCGACAGGGGGGGCGATTTTTTCCCTGACGGCCAGACGGCCGTCAAATTTAAGCTCGCGGACTGATGACGTCAGCATGACGTCAGCGTACGGCCGGCCCTCATATGCCCCCTCCTAACCCTAGTTTGCCCTAAAGAAGCAGTTTTTTTCTTTTGGCCATAACTTGGGCATACGGTATCGAAATTGGGCAAACGAGATATCGCCGGAAAGCTGATTCCGAGCTCTTTCCTGTAGTGCAGTTTATTTTACAGTATTTTTCTGTTTTACTGCATTTATTACTGTTTGAAGTCAGATGTTTTTTATGCTTCCAAGCTCATAACTTTTTGCCACGATCTCCGTTTTTCGCCTCGTTTGAAGCGTCGGAAAGGTATTAAGGAGCTCTATATTGCTGTCCATGCACTTTTTCTGTATCTGTCCCAGGTTTATCAGTTAGTCCAGATTTGGCCCGATGGGTTGTTTGGCAATTACTTGGATGTTTTGGCAGTTGGGAGAGTGCATCTTGCATCTTTGCACTTCATTTACAGTAATATATCATTTAATAATCACTTGCTGCATCATAGATTCCAGAGTTGTTCCAGTTTGGAGTTTTCGAGTGTTCCGTGGCATCGGGTTTTCTGTTGCTTTAATCATGATTCCTTGAGTCAATCAGTGACTCTCATCCGGTTTCAGTAGTATACAGAAGAATATTTCCTTGCTTGCCTATATCAAGTTCCAGTGTTACTCTACAGAGTTCTTCCAGTGCTTCTTTGCAGCATGTAATCTCATTGTAGGGGGGGTTTTGTCCCACTGGGTTTTTCCTTCTCTACTCCTTTTTTGTGTTGTATTGGGTTTCTTGCACATCACTTTGTGCCATATTTTGTACTCGCACTGTATTATAAAGTGCCATGGGGGGTTGTGTAGTGCCTTTGTTTTGCCATCACACCTTTGTCCGGTGAGTGTCCCTCCACGACAACAGTGAATCCAGATGATTCCAGTCTCATGTATGTGTGCTTTATTTTGCACACCACTTTTTCAGTTGCAGGTGCTTTCTTGTGCACTTTCAGATGTTCTTGGTTCCTTTTCATGCACTTCATTCTTGCATTGTAAATGGGTACCTGATCAGGCCTCGTTGCCGGGACCCATCTTTGCTTTCATGCATCCTATTCTAGTGTTTTAGCTTCTTCCTAAGTTCATCTTAAGGGGGGGTGTTAGAGTAATAAGTTATTATGCTTAATTAATTACATCACATTTGATTAATTAATTAAGTCACTTATTCCTCTTTATTACTTAAGCTAAACTTAGGCACATTTAATAATTAATTATTAATTATTAAGTGTGCACACTAGGGTTTCATTTAGGGTTTCCCTTTTAGGGTTTCTTGATCTCCTTCATAAGGATTGATCACATTGTAATAATGGATTCTCTTAATGCATTTTTACTAAGAGGTTTTCTGAGAACAGCTTTTTCGTTCTTCATATCTTTTGCATGTGACAGGTATCCATCTTGCATGCAGGTGATCTTGGATTCTAACATCTAGGTCAAACAACACTTTGGGGAGAAAGATTAAAAATAGCAAATAAACTCCATATTGTGATCTATAAAGTGCATTTAGAAGCTTAAACATAAATCTGATGGAACCTGCAAACTTTAGGGAGAATCTAGAAGGGACAAATCTTGCATACCTCTCACAAAAAGTGCTTTTCAAGGCTCATTGAGGACTCATTCGCCCTATGGCGAATGATCCTAGTTGGGGATTTTGAAAATATGTTTTTGGGTTTTGTTCTCCTGTGTTTGCATTCCCAAATTCTCAATTTTCATTGTTGGAGAGATGGAAATAAATCCTGTAGGTCAATTTCCATGAAATTGTAAGAATGGTGACAACTTTGACAACTTTGACAACTTTGCAATTTTTGTTCTTCAATAGATCTTCCACCTAAAATTTGCAATTACACATCAAAGAGAGAAAAATGTTGTTTGTTAGGTGAATGGGGGTTTTCCTTGGTCAAACCCTATTTTGGCAGTTAAACCTTGAAATGAAATAGAAAAGCAGGAATGAATGAATGAATGAAAAATAATATGTAACAACTCACCAATCCGTATTTGAACCTTAGAATGAAAATTTGAAACTAGCATGAATTGGATTTAATGGATGTAGATCTTGATCATGAAACTTGTCTTGAAACAATGCCTTTGAATACTTGCATATATATCTTGAACGCTGCATCACCATATTAGCTCAAACAACATGCATGATGCAATAATTCTTTGACATGATGATAGGAATCTTGATTTTTGCAATAATCTTCTATAAATCCGCCCTTGAAATACCTTGAAAATGCTCTTGAATGCTCCTATAATTCTCTTGTAAAAAATTCTTGATTGTTTGAAAGTCTTAGGATGAAACTTAGTGAAATAACCTTGTATTTATACATATCTTAAGATTAATTCCCGAAATTCAAATATCATAAGATGACATTGAATTATGGATTTGAAATCATTAAAATACTACCAAAAACATATTTTAAAGGGAGGTCCTTGGTCTAAGTGAGGTCCCATTCGCCATAGGGCGAATGGGTCCTAGACCACTTACCTAGGACACACATTGGTCAGTGTTAAACATTATGTAAAATTAGGGTCCTAGGTCTAAGTGAGGACCCATTCTATGGCGAATGGGTCCTAGGTCACTTACCTAAGACACACATATTCTAGAGTTAAGTGTTGTGTAATGTCATTTATGAATGTTGAGTTTTATCCCTTGAAAATTGCATTTAATTAGGCTTGGATTTAAAATAAAGGGGCCAATTAAGGTAAATTGACCTCAATCAATTAATAAAGTGCTAGATTAGAGTGAAAGTGTAAAAGTACATCTTACAACATAAAAAATAAGGCACAATTAATTCTATTTTATTTAAAAGGGCCTTGAACTTAATGTGAATATGAAAAACATACTACAACACTAAATTAAGGCATAATTAAGCTCATTCTATTATTAACTATTTCCAAATTAAGTGTGAAAAAAGGGATAATTTTTCCTATACTACAACCATAAATCATATATTACTAGGGGGTTTCTTGATTGAGTAATTTGGGGGGTAATCTTGCAATGGTTGATTTCTTTCTTTTTCTTGGTTTGTGTTCTTACAATGGGGAAATCTCAAATTGAACTCCTAACTCCATACAATTATGCTACATGAAGAAAAATGGTATGGTATTAGATCTCATGATAAAAGTTTTAATAGGTTATCTAAAGAAGACCATTCCTAAACCTATTGATGCTAAAGAAGTGGAAAAATAGGATCTTGATCATGAGAAAACACCTAGATGCAAATATGTTCATCAGTCTCATTTAATTTACAATTTCACATCAAATCATGCAAAACACCTAAAGAGTCTTGGGAGACTTTTGAGAAATTTTATGGTAAAACAAATAAGATTAGAGGATATTAGATTGATAATGATTTGATGAATCTTGATCCTAAATATTTTGACCACATCCAAGACTACATCTCAAAAGTTAAGCAACTAAGAACATAATTGAAAGATTGTAATATTGATAAAGAGGATTTACAATTAATTCTTAATGTGTTATCCAAGCTTGGTCTTGAGTATTCAGTGTTTTTTTTTGGCTTTGATACCCATCAAATTTCTATGGGAGCATCATATGTTGATCCTAAGTTTTATGACTTTACAAATCTCCCAATTCAAGAGGAAGCTAAGCTAACTAATATGGGTCTAATCAAGTCTTCCAAGTCACAAGCATTGTTGGTTAGTGAGTTTAAGGTATAGAAATAATCAAGATTTATCTTGATAAGAATCAAAAGAAGAAAAAAAGCTTGAGCCACAATCTGAATCCTTTCCCTCTAAAGGGGAATCATCTAAGAAGGAGAAGCATACATGTGCATGTTGCAAGAAATTAGGGCATGATGAAAATCAATGTTATTATGTTACCCTGAAATTTGAAATTTATTTATTTTTCAATTTTTGTGCATTCTTGTATATGCCCTCGAGCCTGCTAAATCCAGAAAAAATGATTATTTTCAAAAATTTATTAAAGATGATGCAAATTCCTTTTATGTGCACAATCCTAGCCTTATTCCACCCAAACTATCCTGTTTTTGAGTCAATATGTCTTACTGCTTGGAAGATCTATAGCTTCACATTTCTCAGTCTGTAATTTATAAATGGAGCAAAAATCTGGGTTTTGAGTTGCTGGAGGTTAAACACTTTCTGGGTTTTGCTCGGGGAGCCCAAATCTTCATACTGTCCAAATTCCATGCAAATCAGAGCCATTATGAGAAAAATATGGAGTTTTCTTCATCAGCTGAGAGTGTGTTTTCAAAGGGCCTTTAGGATATTTATGACTTTATGAAGTCTAATATTATTTTCAAGGACAAAAAATGAATAACGATATTGTTATGGGGAATAGATTTATTTTTCTCTCATTTTAAAGTCTGATTTCATCAATGAGATAACTTTATTGATGCTAAAATTAATGTTTGATGTGGGCCCATTTGTGTTAGACGTCTCACAAGTTACAAAACTTCAAAGTGGCGTGACTTCAAGGTTCGTAAGTTATCATTTTCCCCAACTTCGAGGTGATTAAGTTCTTATTTCTTTCGACTCTCTGACTCCTTTGATGTCGGGGGTTTCAAAGGTTATGGAACCTCTATTTTGACCAACATCCCTAGAGAAGAATACAACACCTCATGAAAGTCATGAATCGCTCCATAAAATGCTTCAAATAAATGACATCTTTTAGTCGGTGCCATGATCATAAGACATAGGAGATCTGTACAAAGTGTGAGAATTGTATTGGGAGATGAAGGTAGGGAGTATTTTCTAGATCCAAAGCATTTGGTGATTGATATGGAGAAGATAAAAGTGTTATGCCTCTACCGTCATACTAAGAGGTTGGAAATTGTATTTGGAATGTTGAACCTACCCCTTGAATAGCCGTTCTGTCCTTTCGAACAAACATAATTGATGATGCTATAACTTTAGTGTTTTGAAGACAACCTCAGTGATTCAGGCATGCAGCTGGATCGGGCCATGCTGGAAGATTTTCTTATTCCTAATTACTCCCACCTGGTAGAAACTCCTTATGATTGTGATTGGGTTTCAAATTGTTGAGAAAGGTTGAACTCTAAATTAAATATGCATAATGCTCTTTGATTTCAATTGAATGCACAAAGGCATTGACCGTCTTATTATCATGACTTCATCCTTTATTTGCACACTAAATAGAAGGCCGAGCTAGCATGAACAAAGATCATCCTAGCATATTGAATTTTCAGGGATGGGTGTAGCTATAGAAGCTTGGTCAGCGACAAAATTTGGTTGTTGGTGATAGCGTTCCTCTTGCTCTCATGTTAATGGTGGCATTTAAATATAACGATGGTACTTCCTAAATCTGCATCAACATCCTCCTTTGCTTGCGGAAAATAAGAATTTGGAAAGTGTTGGTGTAAATAAGTATTTTACTTATTACACTTTACTTAAGCTTACTTAGGGAATGCATATCATTATAGGTTGCACTTGTGACACCTAGTTATTTGCATCTTGCATCTAGGTTTGTGCATACATTGAGAGATATGAGTTGGACACTTAGGGAAGTGTGTGTAGGAGAAATTCCACTCTTTGTGGTGTGATCTAGTTATCACCTTTTTATCTCCACCTTTCGTGGCATGATAATTCCACCTTTGGTGGGTGATCCACCTTTCATGGAATTATCTATTATTTCTTTCTACCTACCACACACATGATTGCGACACTTGTCTCATTCATGTCCCTTCATTGTGTCCTAGCTTACCTTTATAAGAAAGCCTTGTACATGCTTGTAATAGTCCATCTTCATTGTCTATCTTCATGAGCATCTTCATGCATATTGAGAATACAATCATCATATTCTCTCATTTTGTCTCTCTCTTTTGTGCTATGTTTAGTCTCTTTATCCTGTTGTTGCTTTTCATAAGTTCTTATAGAAAGATGTTCCTTGAAGTATGACAGTCAGCGAAATACGGATGATAATGCCACTACTAGTAGCTGCTAGTTCACTTGATTGTGTTGAACTTCTTGTGATGAAGAGATATTTCTTAGTTATGAAACTTCACTTATTCTCGACTCTCTTTGTTGTCGCGAAGTTTCCAAGTTATAGAACTCCAAAAGGGCACGAATTCAAGTTAGCAAGTTACACATTTCCTTGACTCCTTGTTGTCGGGTGACTCATGAGTTTCATAACTCCTAAAGTGCCTGATGTGTATGGTTATAAAGTTCTCAATAACTCTAACTCCCCGACAATGTACATAAAGGCCGTGAACAGTTTTCCAGGCCGTTTCAGTAAAACAAATGGTCTCATGAATTGCAATAAATGTGAATGGTTTCTGATTCATTAGCAGAATATTCTTGGAGCCTCCTTTGGTTCTAATTCAAATGATTGATAAAAAAATTTAGAATTCATGTGGCAACATGTAATGCAATAATTGTAGGATATGCACAAAATGGATTTATTTCAAAGCTTTAAAAACTCTCAAGCGAATGAAATTGATAGGTATAAAACCATACTCCATCACCTTTTCCAACATTTCCGAGGCCACGCAGTGAAGACATTGACGGTGAAGATTCTTGAAAATGCGAAATGACCCTTGAACTCGTGAATTTTCTTATGGAGTTCTTGGAAATCCAAGTAACCTGGCCGACTTTCGGGATAAAGAAACTACATAGAAAGTGTTTTCATTTGGAAAAATTGATGCTGATATTTAATTTGTTGGATTAAAAGTTGTGAAAGAAAGTGTAGCCAAGCCATTACTTTACTATGATAACAACATAGTTGCACCTTAAATCTATTGGAAATTATGACTGCTCATGATTTGTAAAAGGCTAAGTGTATGGGAATCATACAAAGGAGCCACTAAACAAAGTATGTGTAGCTATCATGATAGAAGTGTTTGAGATAGAATAATAACAACTAAAGATTGAAGCTATCAGTGTCTAGTAACATCTATAGGAGGGATATATTTATCAATCGGTATGTATTGCAGAGGTGTAAAATCATATTTTGCTGCCTTGTCGGCTCCCTCCCATTTTGTGCCCATCAGAGTGAAATGAAATAGAAATTTCAATTAAATTTATAATTGCATTAATGGATGTTGCTGCATAATGTGGATGCATTAACAAGGCCATGATATTGTTTGACAAAATTCTTCATTACCATGCCATATAAAGGAGAAATTCCCAAGATTTAGGAAGGACTTGATGGATTCGATGAAGACAAAGCATTGTTGATGTCATAGGTAGATTTTGAGAAGAGTTTTTGGACAGTCATCTACCTTTATTCAATCCACTCTAATGGACAATGGTGGTGTTCCACACATTGCAGATCTTGTTGAACTATTGAAAGAAGCTGTTCATGTCATCAGTTGTGGTTATGAAGATAAAACTAAATGTGGAAAAGAGCTTGGATGGATCTATGGATCAGTGACAGAGGATATTTTGACTGGCTTCAAGACACATTACTAAGGGTGGTCAATTTACTTTATGCTTGAACTTCTTGCATTCAAGGTATTTGATCCTATCAATCTATTAGGTCAGGTCTTGCATTGGGCTTTGGGGTCAGTAGTAATTTTCTTCAGCAACCATTGCCCACTCTGGTATTTTAGAGATAAGGTGGAGTGGAGTGAGTATTGAGGAATGATGGAGGAATGAGCAGTTTTAGGTTATTGGAGGTGTCTCTATACATATATTTGTAGTTATTCATGGTTTGCTTAGAGATGTTGGCAAGTATTGACACAAATTTCATAGTCACTACTAAGGCATCAGATGATGGTGAATGGGAACTAAGTTATAGTGGTTCCATTACCTGGAAAGCAATTTAAGAACTCTATAATAGTGTATGCCTTGGTGATGTATAGCTATGGAAAGGATGAAAGTTTCCAAATGGTGAGAAGTCTTTTCCTCCAAGTGCTTGTTGAAGACTTGCTAGAGTACTACATCTGTTGAAGAGACCTATTCCAAACTCGAAGAAGACCTAGAAGTTCAACTATTATATACCAGAACATTGGGTGACATTAACAAGTGAATAATTACTATGAATTATAGCACAAATTAAAGTTTAATTGCAAAATGAAAAATTACATATGGTAAAATTGCATAAACATGTGAAAGTGGGGCCACTTTGCTAACATGAACAAAATCAAGAAATGAAAGGTCACAAAAGGATCAAATGTCACTATTGAAAGGTCAAAATATTTCAAAAAGGGAACACAAAAGCTCTAAGGAATAGTTACGGAAAAGAAAGAGGAAATTTATCTTCAAGAAATAGTTACTCTCAGGAAGATGGAAAAAGAGGATTTTATTTTCTTATCAAAAAGAAATTTTGGAAAACCGAAAAGTCTCATCGGGAGGGGATTATAAATTTGGTTTTTCTCATTGTAAAGGAGCTTTTTTCTGGCTGTTCTGTGAAATAGGGGAGGAGCAAAAATTGCATTTTCTATTTGTAATCAGTTGTATTTTTTCCTGAACTCAGTCTATGTACATGGAACACCACAAAGACTTGGAGCTTTGTTTTATTGAAGAAATGATAAGTGTTTTCAGAACTTTGTTTCTGTAAATGTTTTTCTTGATTGCAATTTTCTTATGTTAGTCTGTAGTTTGTCTTCAATACATTTCTGTTGTATGTGGCTGAATCTGAGAGGGGAATATGATCATTCTTATTCAATCTGATATTGTCGGTGGATGTGAGATCTGAACTGCGTATCATTTACCTACATTTGCTTCATTCTAAAATTAATTCACCACATCTATGTCATGGTTATGCACAGTTGTTAGTTACCTTTTTTCCTTTTGGTCAAAGGTATATCCCAGTAGTTATTCATTGCATATCTATTGAAGGTAGCTATGCCTTGTAAAATAAGTAGAGAGCACTTGCAATAACCATTGCAAGTGACTCAACTATTGGTTAGGCTGTCACTGTTCAGGGAAAATAGAGTATAAATCAAAGTGACAAATCTGTTAACTAACATATTCAAAACAAATTGATGAGTTGAAGCATCTTCTTAGGAAGGCTCAAATCAATTCTTTTTCTTCTTCATCAAAGGGTTCATCTTCTTCTTCTTCAAATTTTTATAAAATAAAGGGGAAAGCACTTGCTGTAGTTGTAGATTTTGAATCAGAGAGGTAGATACTTGATTCAAGAGCCTCACATCACATGACTTCATCAAAGAGTATGTTCTCTTTATTTGAGACTTGTTCATCACCACACATCCTGATGGGTAACAACACATATATGCATGTTTGTGGGAAGGAATCCATTGACATGGATGATGGAGCATTCAATGACGTTCTTTGTGTGCCTTCATTGTCAACCAATATCCTTTCTATTTATGATATCAGAAATGTTGGAGTAGGCAAGAGTGTTGAGTTCACACAAGATTCTATCATAATTCAATATTTGTATAGAAGAGATATAGTTGTAGTTAGGGAGGTTGATCACCAATCTTGGGTCTACACCTCATATTTTTCTCCTACTATTGATTCGGTAGATGTTCACATTGAGGCATCTAGTGTGGATGCTTTTGAGGAGATTTAGCATGGTCATTTGAATCTTGGTATTGTTTCATCTATTGAGGATCTAGTGACATGTATTAAGATTCTATCTCCTTCATCTACTATTGTACCTGAGGATGCTTGTTTTGCCACTTTTTTGGCTCCTTGTGATTTAGTGTAGCAAGACATACATCATCTTCCATAGATGGCTACTTGGGATGAGTACTTGATAGAAATTGCTGGTTTATTTTGTAACTCCCACATTTTAGATTTGGGAGACACAATTGATTTCAATGTTCATATTCTCTTTGATGGAGATGATCCTTCTTTAGTTGTTGTAAGGGAACACTCTGACCCTCTTGTTCATTATCTATATGGTCATCCTTTGTAGTTTGATGTGAGTGTGGATTCTTTTGGATAAAATTTGGAGGAGGCTTCTTTATCTTTAGAGGAGGTATCATTGTCTTTGTATTGTGTTCTATAATCATTTCTAGGAGATTTTGGATTATCTTCTTCAATAGTGTGGTCCAGAATGCTTATTTGGAGAATGGAAAATTTCAACACTGACATGGAGACAATTGAGAATCCTTTAGAGACATCACACATCATCCTTCTTCCCACATATTCCTTTTAGGAATGGGAAGACATCAGGTACATACCATCTTGGTTTTGTTTCTTGCTAAGGGGACGAACATTGTTCGACGCTTTTGGATCATCTTCTACATTTAATATTGAGTTTCTACCATCATTGTAAGAGACTCAACATTGAGGGGGGATGTATAGTCTCTCTTCTTCTCTTTTATGGTGTCCATATTTTTCCTTTAATGGGGTTTTGTCCTTCTCATGCACCATTGAGAGTATTTTGTATTTCATCTCTCTTTTGGGGAGGAGTTTTGTCCCATTGGGTTTTCTCCTTTTCTCCATTTGTGAGAGATTGCATTTGCATTTATACATGGGTACCTAATATGGCCTCATAGCTAGGACCCATCCTTGTTTCATTTGAATAATAATCAACTACTCCCTAAGTTACACTTAAGGGGGGATGTTGGTGTAAATAGGTGTTTTACCTATCTAATCATTACTAGGCACTATTTACATGTTAAGTTTACTTAGGTCCTAGTACCTATAATCTTTTTAGAAAGTGTTAGTTATCATTAGATCTTATCTTTTGACATTTAAAATACTTGATTCCTAGGTAGTTATGATAAGTTGTCACATGTCATAGGATTAAGACACTTGTCATAATCCTATTTAATCCTATGTCTCACCTTGGCTATATAACCAGGTGGTCTTATGTGTATATTAATATTGATTGACATTATTGATAGAACAATTTCTATCATTTGTATCCTTTTATTGAATACTATTATTCTTTCACAAATGATCTCTCTTTTGATTTCATGAAGTTCCTAGATCTTGGGTGGCTATAATCTTTAGCCAAATCTTACATGGTGTAGAGTATTCTATACCAACTCTTACTCTCTCGCTCTCTAGTATCTAATCCTTGTGTAGTTTTAACTTGGCATCTAAAAGATGATGTATTCCCTTCCATGTGAATGTTGTTTGAGTATAGGATCACTAAGAGGGGGGTGAATCAATGGTCAAATAAAACCCATTTTAAAATCTAACACACTTGATTATTCAAAGACTCTAGATATTTCAAATGCGTTATGAAAATCATAAAGATATGCAAATCAAAACATAACATTTGAATCAAAGATGATCAACCAAGCACAATGTGACATACCATGAAGAGGAAACAAAACATAGGTTTTATGAGTGGAAAACCCTAAAAGGGTGAAAAACTACTTTGAATTTTTTTTTTTATAAAGCACATTGGCTAAAAACTTGTTGATTACATATTGCATGCCTCACTGGAAATACAACAAGCCTCACTAGCAATTAATCAAGCCTCACTAGCAAATAACCAAGTCTCACTAGAAAATCCTTTGTCTCACTGACAAATACCATGCCTCACTAGCAAAACTCCATGTCTTACTGACAATCTTCAAAAGGAAAATGAATGAAATTTAGAGGGTTACTCTGTTTCAATTCAAACCACTGCACTATCAAAGATTCACCATAGATTTTCAAAGCATTTTAACACCATTTTGGAAAAAAAACACAGCTCTGTAATCTTTCTTACTATCATCATGTGCTTTGATATAAAATAGCATCATCTTGAATTGTAGAAAGAAAAGCTATTACATCTACCCTATCATCATCTTTTCAATCAAAAAACATACATTCCATTCTATCTAAAACAAATCCATATCATCTTCAAAACCATACACTTGATAGTTGGAATACAAAAGGATTTACAAAACTAGAAACCTTTCCTCCTTCAGATTGGAACCAACAATGTAATCACAAAACTATTCATATTCAACCAATTACAAAAAAAAACTAAGATAAATGACTGCTAGACTCTCGTCAAAGGAAGGACTTTGGGAAATAACTGTTCATTAGATTTAAATACAAGCCTTTGATTTTGAACTCCCGCCACTATCAACTTTAAATCATGGCCTTCGATCTTCATTCAAATGATATAAGAAAATTTTATAACTTGCTTGGCTAGTTAGCCTAAAAGTAGGGGCCGATTGATGAATGGTTTAAAACCATTAACAAAGTTACTTAAATGACTTTAATTTTCTATCAGCGGTCAATAAAAAATATAACAAAAAGTAACAAGTTGTTAATAACTTTGCACAAAAAGCTTCTATTTAGGGTTTTAGAAACAAGGTATCAATAATGGATAAACCCTAACCTTTTCAATAAACTTGAACCACTAATTATTGAGCTTAGAATACTGTAAATCAATATATATTACAACATTTGATGTAGAATACTATGCCTTTGAAATTTTCCAAGAAAGATAATCTTTGATGCTTTTAGGGTTTTTGAACCTTTGACTATGAGCTTTGTATGAATCCCATGCCTTCAAGGCTATCAACTCATGACAAGTATCTATCAATACCACTTTTGCATCACTCTGACTGAATTTCAAATACCTCTCACATATCAAATTGCCATGAAAAGAGCCACACCATTAGGTATCAAATTAACACCTTGAAATATAGCAACAACTTTGTATCAACACCTTTGACAAATGTCTTTGTCTGCCTAGAAGCAACAATGAACTGTCAACACTATCATCAACTTGCTCAGATTCTTGGATGCCGGATTGAGCCTCTTCCATCAACCTATCTTGGTTTGCCTCTCTGCTCTAAACCTTCGGAATCGTTCTGGATTTCTTTGGTTGAAAAATTCAATAAGAAGTT
Organism: Sequoia sempervirens; assembly: GCA_007258455.2. Taxonomy (NCBI): domain Eukaryota; kingdom Viridiplantae; phylum Streptophyta; class Pinopsida; order Cupressales; family Cupressaceae; genus Sequoia; species Sequoia sempervirens. Next base: position 21,983 of record VDFB02356064.1, read on the forward strand.
ATCGGGGTGGAAAGGAGCTCTTCTCAGTCAAGCTGGAAAAATCCAGCTCCTTAAGGCTTCATTGCAAAATCTTCCTGTTTATGCTCTCAGTATATTTAAAATTCCTGCTAAGTATGCTGAGGCCATTGAAAAAATTTAGAAAAGGTTTCTTTGGTCTGGAGTGGAGGACAAGAAGAGAATGCCACTTGTTGGATGGGATATGGTTTGTAGACCCAAATCGAGGGGGGATTAGGGTTAAGGAAAATTAAAGTCTTGAATCTATCCCTTCTTGCTAAACAGCTTTGGAGAACTCTCACTTTGAATGGTGAATGGCGTGATACATTAAAAGCCAAATATTTTAACAGCTGTGAGTCTTTTAATAAGGTTATAAATTCTTCCTTTTTACCTTGTGGGTCTGTTTGCTGGAATGATATGAGTAGAAGTAGAAAGTTGTTGGAAATGGGAATTGGTTGGCTGATTGGAAAAGGAAATTGTGTGAGGTTTTGGGAAGACAGATGGCTTTTTAAGGATCCTCTAATAAGAATTGAGAAATTCAGTAAGTGGATGAATGATTGTAAAAGGGAATCTGGTGTCTTGGTTAAAGATTACTGGAGGAACGGGGGCTAGGTTGATTTGAAGACCATTAGTCTGGATCTTAGCCCTATTCAGTCAGCCTTCAGGGCCTTAAGACCGGTGCTACACCAGGAGGAGGATATAGTTGTTTGGTTAGACAACCCGTTTGGTATTTTCTCGGTTTCTTCCGCCTCTTCTATGTTGGCTAGTCCGGTGGAGCCTCCTCCCTTCTGGGCTAAGGCTTGGATTAATCACTTGACTCCTAAAATAAATATGTTCTACTGGATTATGCTACAGAATAAAATTCTCACTCTGGATAATCTTGGAAAAAGAGGAATTCAATTACCAAACAGGTGTTATATGTGCAGGAATGATGCTGAGACTGTTAATCATCTTTTTCTTCACTGCCCTTTTGTTTCAAATATCTGGGGTAAAATTCTTGTGCTTCTTGATGTGGTCTGGGTTTCCCCTATTTCTGTTGAAGATTTCTTCATGCAATGGAAAGCTCCTTCAAAAAATCTTTTTGTGCGAAAGCTATGGTATTTTGTTCTACCTTTTGTGTCTTAGAATATTTGGAAGGAAAGGAACAACAGAGTGTTTAGGGATAAAGAGATGCTGGAAGGGGACTTGCATGCTAAGATTGTAAGGGCTATAAAAGAAAATTTATCTTTAATTCCAAGAAAAATGGTTGAGAAAGCTGATTGGTCTCCTTTTGACTTTGCCATAGCTGAAAAGTGGAATTCAAAATTAGTTTGGGTAAATGTCATCAAACCTGTTGTTTGTGGGAGAGAGAATGCAAGTTGGTTGCTACCGCCTTTGGGCTGGGTGAAAGCCAATTTTGATGGTGCAGCTAAAGGCAACCCTGGGAAAGCTGGTAGTGGATGTGTTTTAAGGGACAACTTCGGGGCTTTTATTGCGGCTTTTGCTGTGGACATCGGCACCCAAACTAATCATGTTGCGGAAGCTATTGGGGCTTATCATGCGGTTAGTTTATCTTTCAAGATGAACACGAAATGTATTTGGTTGGAGGGTGATTCAATGAATATAATAAATTGCATTTTAGGGCTTACCCCTCCCTCATGGACCATCAAAAATTGGATCGAAGATACTAAATTCTTATTAAGTAAATTTGATAAAGTGAAAGTGTCCCATGCCTATAGAGAAGCCAATAAAGTGGCTGATTACTTCGCCAATGAAGGGGTCAAGAAGGGTGGGGAAAACACGTGGAGGAAGAATGACTTCCTCCACCCTGATGTGAAAGCGCTAATTTATTATGATTTAGTGCATGGAAGAGAAGTTTGTCTTCATCATGATGAAGCGGATAAAGATTAGGTATGTCGATTTCATTAGATTTGATGGGACCAACGTCATTTTCCTTTTCAAGGAGAGTCTTCGGCATGCTTTCTGGGTGTTTAACAAAATATGCCTAATCGGGACCCAGAGCAACAGTAGGGTTTTGTTTAACAGAGCTCTGAAAATGGGAGGAGAAAGAAAACGTGTGGAGCTAAGTAGCTTTAAGGAGCATAAAAAGAATGACAAAGCTTGGGAAAGAATTGAGAAGGGAGGCTTAGTCCCGTATTTGGAAAAGCTCCATGGTACTGACGAGGGGATGCTGGACTATTTTGTTAAAAACTGGAAAATTGGAGAGATTGTGTTGTTTGGCAGGAATGTTAAGCTGAATGAGGATTTAATCAGTGAGATAACTGGTCTTTCGATAGAGGGTGTGAAATTTTATCGGGACCGTCGGTTCTCTGATAAATCAGTCATTAAATTTCCTAAAAAAGACAAGGAGAAAGCTAAGTTGGTTAAGGTCGCCAATAGCTACTTTGATGTGGATTCCATTAAATCCATATGGAGAAAAGTTTTAAGAGTTATTATGGAGTATATTATGGTTGACAGGCACTTCACCAGAGTCTATGGTTACCACTTTGCTATTCTGAACCACTTCCGTCACAAGGTTCGTATCTCTCTGCCTTTTTACTTATTTTCTTCTTTGAAGAATTGCCTTGATGAAGTTGAAAGAAACCCTAGGAAGAATGCTATTATTCACCCTGGTCTTGTCAGACTCATATTTGAGCATTATCAAAATTTACCTACTTTGCCTAAAACTGTTGATCTCGAAGATTTGGATGATGAGGATACAGAAAGTAGTAGGGAGACCGACCCCCGGGCCCCCCCTGCTTGTACCCCTGATGGTCCTAATACCTATACTCCCCAGTCCCGGTCTTGTCAGAAGGCCCTTAAGGATTCTGCTCCGCTGTATTATCCTAAGTTGCAGCCTCTGCTTGAGTGCCGTAGCCCGGGTTTTGCTTCGCCGCCCTGTCTTAATCCCCAACCGCCTCCCGACTGTCCTACTCCGGGTTTGGTCTCTGGTCTTAAAGGTACCTCTGTTACTAAACTTGTCTCGTATTCTGGGAATTCCATGGAAATTCTTTCTGATAAACCTATGGCCAGTAAGGAGTCGATTCCTAGTGCCCCTACGTCTGGAAGATTTGGGAATGCCCCTTATGATTCCCCTAATCAGGATGAAATTAATTTGGCCTTGAATAAGCTCAACCCTGAGGACATTGTGGGTGTGGCAGAGAAAAGTACGGATGGTCTTTTCATTGTTCTCAAGTGGACCCAGAAGGAAATCTATGATTTGAAAGGCCGTAATATGGACCTAAGCAACAGGGTCATGGATTTGGAGCAGAAGATGAGTTGGAGTTGTAAAGAGACTGAAGGACAGGAAACCCCCTTACCAAGGAAAAGACAACTTTCACAGGAGGAAAGATTGACCAGTATCGAGTGCAATATATCCAAGATAGGCCAAAATATTAGGGCCACGGTGGCGAACAATCACAAAATTGCTAGGCATAACACCATCATCATCAATGCTATGGTGGAAAAGCTCGAGAAAAATCAAAAGGGTTCACTGGTTGTGGATTTGGATGCAGATAGAGGTGGCTGCAGATTTGCTGGTGAAGGGATTTCAACTCGTACCTGGGCTAACACTAAGAGGAAGACCCTGACTTCATTACATACGGCTCAAATCCTCAAGTAGGGGTTACAAGATATGAAGGATGTTGAAATGGAGGTTGAGGAGTTGCTGAACACCTTGGAGTAGTGCGGTCGTTGATGTTTCTGGTTTTTTTGGGTGGTCCTTTTTTGGACCTTGCTGTCTTTTTTGCTGTCGTTTCCTTTGTGGGATAGTTGTCTGTTCATTTGGACTTATTTTATTATCTTTTGTTGTTTAAACTCTACGGTTTCAGGTCCCTGTAAAACCTATTTTTTCCTTTTCAAAAACATTATCAAACACCATGAAGCAACACCATAAGGCAATTCATTGCAACACCCTCTTTGTATTACCAACACATTTACCTTTGACAATATCAAGACAAACAACATCAATAATGAAATACCTTGAATCAAGCATGAGATGACATCACAACAAGAGCAACTAAACTTCAACTTTTGACATCAGTGACAAACCTCATGCCAACACATGTTGTTGATTATATTATTGGTGAGTTTTCCCAATGAGGAATTCTTATGTTATGTCATTCTTGATTTTTCCAAATGATGATATTTTTGTATGACATTGGTGGGTTTTCTCAATGTGGATCTTTGTGATGTGACATTGGTGAGTTTTCCTAGTGATGGTTTTGTGATATGTCATTTATGCTTATGTACAATATGGAATTATATATTTAATCCTACATATGATTGATCTCTCTTGTGATATTGAATGAGTGTTTTATATATGGTGTGTATGTTGAGTATATACTTTGTGTATGACATGTGTGTAAGCCATCTCCCAATGTGCTTAACATGAGTATTGTGCTTGTGGCCCATGTGACTATCTCCTAGCATAATGGGAGCGTATATTTTGATTCCATGAGGTTGGGTGGCATGGAAACCACCATTGGGGATTGAAGAATTATGGTGGAGTTAATAACAAATTCCATTTGGAAAAGGCTCTCATGTTTATTTCATGTTTTCCTTCATTTGATT
>VDFB02356065.1:0-42027 GCA_007258455.2 Sequoia sempervirens
TGTTAGCTCTCAAAAACGTAGGTTGAATGCCTCAAGAGGATGCCAATCCCTTGATATGCTTTAGGGTAATAGACAAGGTCAAGAGAACTCAACCTTCTACTCTTTAGGTGCTGCTAAACCCAGGCAGGTGTACCTTTTGAATTGAGCAGACTTATCTTATGATTATCCTTCTAAAATTCTTTGTCCACAATGGCAAATGATAGTGAACAAATGAAATCCAACTTGATAACAATCTTCTAATCTAAATCCTAAATTGCTCAATTAACATATATAAAGAAACTGAATGAATTCAAATGATGAAATTACAGAGACCAGTGCCTTATTGGGTATGCGGAGTCAAATGAAACAGAAGTGGGCAACTTATTTTGGTAGAAAATCAAATTGATGGCATGTGATCTATTTATAACTTGTATAAACATGCAAGATTTTTGACCACTAAGCTTTACTTTAATAATCCAGATGAATTTCCCATGATTACTGTGACGTCCAAAAAGGATTTAATCTCTACTTCAGAGAACCAATAGATTAATCACACAGATACAGCAAATGTGCACTGATAAACTAAGAATAAACTTGTTATCTCAATTTAAATAACCAGAAAGAATCAACTTGGAGACAGCTTAGCAATGCTTTTTAATAAACTCAACATACAATTGATACCAAAAATAACCTGCCACACTAGCTGATTTTCATTGAATTCGCCATTTGAAAACATGCAACATAGTCTCCAGAATGAGAACTTTATTCTACTATGCCCATTCCTAATCTACTGTATGTATCTATTCTAAAAATCTCCTCCCTCTCAATTACAATCGGGGTGCATACTTATACACCAGCATGAGAAAAACATAATGCTTCAAATTCATGTCGGCCACCATAGAATTCGGGCAAAACGAGTCGGCCTGCAACAGTTCCCAAATGTATTCATGTCGGCCACAGCATTTTGAAATTCTATTTTTCATCAGTGAACAGTCGGCGAGACACAACGTATCATCATGCCGAAGGCAATTCAATCATTAGACATCCCCATGTGTATTATGCTTTCGCCGTGACTGTCGACTGCCGGAGAGACATCAAATGATGACATTATGCCTTACCGAAAACCCCCTTTATTCTTCGCATGTCGCCGTAACTTATCACTCTCGAGGAAACGTTATGCAGATCGCTCCTTGTTTCACTGAAAATTCCATTCACCTGCAGATCGCTGTGACATTCTGTTCATTACACCGAAGTCGCAGAATTTTCCTATGTTCCTTCGTTGTAACATTGTGGTATTGAGGAGACAACATAGCGGACTCACTATGTCAAGCCAAAGGTCATCTATCATATCCAAGTCGTCAAGACATAAGAAGTCTCCTGCCTCATGTCATACCGAAGCATCCTTTGTTGTATTCATCTTTGTCAAGATCCTCAGATTTTCTCACCAAAAGAGTGCTTGTGTGTATCATCGACAAGACAAAGCAATGTCGGAGAGACCTCTTATAGAATGCTCATTTCTTTACCGAAAGTCACCCCGAGATGACCTTTGATCGCCAAGAGAAAACAAAACCTTCGCCGAAATCCATTCGTGACCTGTCGGCAAGACCCGACCTTTTTCGTTATGACCTCCTGTTGCAAACTCATGCTTGGTCAAAACGAAACCCAAATGTCATTTGACGAGACACCACAAACCTTATGCCGATAGAGTCCTCATATATCTCATCGGTGAGACCCTCCTGCATTTGTCGAGACTTGTAACTCTGAATCCACCATAGTCACACTGAAAGTATATTCAAAGAGAATCCATGTGTAAGGTCGACGAGACCGAAGGTCACTCACCAAGACCTTACAACGATAGCAATGACTCCCCTCGATATGCATCACTTACTTGACGGTCGGCGTGACAAAACGAAATCGCCATGACAATTGTCGATAACCCAACTCACGCCGAAGACCACCATATGCACAAGTCGGGGAGACGGACTAAGTTCGATAAGAAACTACTCCGACAACGAAACCTCTATCGATAGGTGAATGCACAAGACTTGTGATCATCGAGACATCAAAGGAGTTATGTCGATACAACTTGTAGTATGCAAATGTTAGAATAAAACAATCACGGGTGTCGGGGAGACAGTCATGGACCTATGCCGATATGGACCTAGTCATGAAAAATGCATAACTCGAGGGATTTAATGGGGAAAAAATGGTAAAATATGGGCAAAAAATGTTCAAGAAGGCACCTATTTGGAAAATTAAGAATGAAATCATATGTAAAAACATCATATTTTTACAGTTCCAACACCCTCGACAAGCCCTAGTCTCTGAACTGGTGGACAAAAGATAGAAATATTCTCCTTGGCCCAAATCATCAATAATGTGGTACCACAACTAATACTGCACGCCTCTCTGTAGGCCACCTCGTGCAACTGATGATAAAGAAACCCCAATAAACATGGCCCCCATGCAAACACGATCTTGTTCCACCTCATCTTGACGGGCACCTCTCCCCATCTGATAGGAAACCCGTGACGACGATGATCAGGAATAAGTACATCGACAATCAAAGTGCATAGCATTACATCCCATCACACATAGCACTTGGCCATAAACTCCCATCTAATCCCATACCTTCCAATGCCTAGCTACACAACATCGCCAGGCTCATAATACTTTGTCAAATCCTGCAGTCCTTGGGTGTGGATCGTAGACCACTCGCTCCCCATTGATCAGAATCCACAGTATCCTACAAACATCCTCGAGTATGATAGTAGCCTCTCCCATCAGCAAGTTAAATGAACAGTTCTCTGAGTGCCACCTCTTTGTCAATGCTATCAATAGGCCCCTATTTTCCCGTACAATGGGCATATAGGTAACATAGTACAATCCCAACTACATCAGTCACCTACGCTCCCTATCTCATAGCTGATCTCTGAATGCATATGTAGATGGCTGAACTCGCGCGTATAAATAGGTGGTAATCGTTTATGCACATGTAGAAACGAGAGTTAGCACATCATTGAACATCACTATTATCATCTATTTAATCAAAATTTTCTAGGAAACTGAGCCTAAATTAAGTCAACCCTAGTCAAAGTCAAATGTGTCATGCCAGGTCAAATGCATCATTTCATCAGGCATATGCATTTCGACACGACAATTGCATCGCACAATATCGCAGATGTGTCATCCTCTAGAACTTGCATCACTCCCTCCATCAGTTGCATCATTGTAAAAAAATTGCATCGCATGATCCCATATTTGCACTTCAATTTGGCGATTGTGTCGTGAAACCTGACAGTTGCATCGCAATGCATCAAATGCGTGCAATGCGAATGTGATTGTGTCTTACATGAATGCAAATGCATTGCGACACATCTGTTGACCTAGCTTTAACACCTAAAAATGCATGAAAAAATGAAAAAATTACAAAGTGGGAATAGGGTACATATTGGTGGCTCTGCACCCTCTAGCCGTCGGAAGGTCCGCACTCGAAATTTGCGATGCTTAGTCACTGGAATCACCATCTTCGCATGAGGTCCTCTTTCTCTAAGCTCTCAATTCTCAAAACGCAAAAGTGAAAATGATTTACCTTTTCATCCAAATTCAACTTATTTATAGGGTGAATTTTAGGGTTTTTCTGTAGCTTTATTACTGGAGGCTCATTTAACCACCTTTGACCAACCTTTTGACTGCTTTAAACATTTCAAAATCCAAAACCGATCGTGCCATTGTTTTTCTGGACATCAAATTGACTTATCGAGACACTTTCCAAATTTTTTTGGCGCCAAACCAAAATTTGAAAATTTTCCCAAGGGGGCATAAATACTCCATACCTTCGCTGGGGCATATTCTGAACTGAATTTTCTTTGTCATAATGCGACATGTTGCATTATAACAAAGAGAGGCAAAATGTAGACACATAAAATTGACCTAGGCCTACGAACTTTATTTTCTCCATATTTCTTATAACTGTAACACATAATTAAAAACTTTATTTATTTCTTCTTAACATAATTAAAATATTTAATTATGTCCTATAGTCCAATTTCATTTAATTAAATAATTCTAAATTATTTAATTAATTCATAGCTTTTATTCCTCTTGCTATTTAAATAAATAAATTATATTTATTTTATTTAAATGTGTTGCTAATTTCCTAATGTCTCTCTATAATTAAATAAAAAATTTAATTTATTTAATTATTACTTGTCTATTATTTCCTCTGATTATTTAAATAAATAAATTTTATTTATTTATTTAAATGCGTCATTAATTTCTTAATGTCTTCTTATAATTAAATAAATTCTTTAATTTATTTAATTATTGTCCACGTTGGATTTTTCTAATTTTAAATAAAGTCATTTATTTAAAATTCCCCACTTTCTAATTTTCTCTTCATGTAAATAATTTAAATTAATTATTTACTGTCACATGGTCCCACCACTTTTGAATTAAATTAATTTTTAATTCAAAAGGTTAACTCTCCCTCCTAAATCAAATAATTTCAAATTATTATTTGATTCTCCAGCTTTTTCTTTTTTGGTGCCTAATATTTCCTCTTGTCACATACATTTTTGTCCATTGATTTGATTTTTCTAAAATTAAATCTCAACCATTCATTTCAAATGTTGCCCTAACCCTAATTGTGGATTGTCACATCTAATTTCAGTCATTGATTTTAGGGCACCTCTCAACTTTCAATCTTGGCCATTCATCCAAAATTGACTTTTCTATAAAAAGGCAATTTTGGCCTCATTTGGACATCTCTTGATCTCTTGACATCTCTTGACATTGTGACTTCATACTTCATAGGCTATTTTCTGCATACTTTAGGCTTGCTTCACACTTGCATACTTGCATTTGAGGCTTTTAGATTAGAATACTTCAATATTTGCTTTGGACAATGTCGTAGTCATAGGTTGCTCATCAAAAATCTGAGGGCAAACATCTACTTGCAGCAAATGGAGAAGGTGCAATGAAGGTGATTCATGGAGGACATGAAGGCTTGGTGAACTTGTTCTTTGTTTTTATGTTTTCTAACTCCATTGTTTTTCATTATTTTTCTTTGGGTTTATTGTGTTTATGCTTTATAATGCTAACCTAATATTTTTCCCTAAGTTACACTAGGATGTCTAGGACTTATCGAAATGAATTAGAGTTTCTCCTTTTATACAACACTCTAACATGTAATTTGAAATGTTTTATGTTTAAGTTGACAAATAACAACTAATTGTTAAGAGGTCAACTTAAATTGTTTTAAAAATTTTAAAATCATTTTTTATGTCTATAAATTTAATCCAAACAAATAGATTGGATCAAGACTAGTCTCTAAAATATATAAAAATAAAACTATATTAAATTTAAATAATTAATCAACTTCAATAAAAAAAAACATCACTAACACACTACCCATCGTATTAAAAATGGTACGTATTAAAAATAAACAAAAAGAAAAAGGAGAAGCGTAATGTATGCAATTTTCACCATACCTTCAAAACTTTAAAAAGACATCTAAAAACTTTCTCACTGAAAAATTAAATTATTTTACATATTTTAATACTTTTTTATTGTATGTAGAACTTCTATCTAAAATTTGAAGGGCAAGTAACCGCCAGATATTTGTAGGCTCTAGAAGCTAAGCTTAGGCATATAAGACAAATAATTTAAAATTGAAAAAAAAACATTAAATCCAAATACAATAAAGCAGAATACGCGTAAGCACCCAACGCCTTTCATCGTGCGTTCTTATCATTGCCATCAAGTAGTGGGCCCCCTGTGTCCCGCAACGCGCCAAATTTGCTGACGTCCTCCACGCCTGGGGGTCGGTAAAATAAAGAATTAGGAAAGCAACAGATTCAACGTATCGAGGAGGCGGGGCCAACGGCACGTGTCACGATGGCCACGTGGGTCCCAATCAGGGGACTTTTAAGTCTCTGGGCCTCTTTGTCTTATTGTCTTGGGACCCACTTTAGATTCCAAGGGGCCAATGGAGAGCCTCTTGTGGGTCCCATCTCATGCTCATCCCCTATTGTCCTTTAGTGTAGCTATCTTCCATATACGTGGAGATTCACCACCGAATTGGCTCTTGGCTATTGGCTTCAATAAAAGACTGCCTATTTCTTTTTCAAAAGTAGCAGTTAAATCACTCTCTACCTGGCTAAAGTTAATTGTAAACTTCTATGTGAACAATAAAATCCTTGCTTTTTCTCGGAGGAAATGTTGTTGGTGAGATAGAGATGTTACATTTCAAAGTAAAAAGTTGGTGAGTTGTTTGTTAATTCGGTGGTCAAAAGAAAGTTTAAACACTAAATTAATAGATAGAACCGTTATAATTTTGACAATTTAGTTCTAGATAAAAGGCTGGAGTTAAGACTTCAACAAAAACTCTAGTTTGTTCTTATGATATCAAATGTTGACCAGTGGGCCTGTATGTAGGCTATGGCGTCCACCCACAAGGGGCTATTCTCACCCCCGCTCGACCAGGTACCCAAGGTATGGGTTGTTGGGTCGTTGGACTGAGTCACATGACACCCTTGTCGAATTAAAAAATAAAAATGTTTATGTTGATAACATATTTTAGAAACTTATACTAATAATATCAAAGGTTTCTTTTTTCTTACCACAAGATATTTTAGAAGTCTATTTATACATCATTGAAAATTTGTTAATGGTGCAAGTTGTGCTCAAGGGTTTATCTTCTAATTTATATCTAGTAAATGCACTATCATATTATTGTCAAGATATTTTGGGACATGACATATTAATGTACAAACACATGTAATCATCATTAAGAGGCTATTAGTAGGGTGAAATTGTACTCAAGCGTGTATACCTAAGATCCACTTCTAAATGAGAGAGCTCTTCTTATATAATATTTTGTGAGCCTTTATATAATTTGAACCCACTAAATAAAATATTTTTATATTAGATTGCCAAGATATTTTGGGTCATTATATACCATTACATAAACATATTTATTCACCATTGAGAGGTTAGTAATGGTACAATTAAATTTTTCTCTAAGAATTATACCTTATGCTCTAATTTCTAAATAAGAAAAATTATATTTCATATAGTATTTTATAAACCTTCTTTAAGATATAATGTCACTCACATCCTTGAATGGTATAGATAAAAAAATTAAAAAATAATCTAATTTGCATCTAGTATATCCAATATTGTATCAATTGTCAGCTAAAGTAGACATTCCATCAAACTTATAAATATGATTTCATGAACTTTCCACTAAGTTTACCCACCACAAAAGAGAATTATGATTGTGATTTCATAATAAGGAATTGGTTTAATGTATATCTAATTATTTTGTTAGAATACAATATTAAAACTTGTCTTTAAGCACATAAGATTCAATATAGTTTTCCCATTAATATAATTTTGACACTCCTAAAAATTTATTTATTTTAAGGAAACATTTTTTTATATATCAAAACAACTTTTCATTCTTAAATTTATAGCTAAATAAATATAGTAGATATATAATAATAACACACCTACTTAGAGTTTGTATTTCTAAACATCTTTTCACATTGTCCATAGAAGTTTTCTTTCATTTAGCAGCATAAATACAACAAACTATACACGAATCTACAATAAATAGTTTTTAAGTTGGTTTTGAGTTTCAAACTTTAATGCATGTAAATAAAAATCACTCAACATATTTTATGATAGTAAAAACCATTACCAACATTTATAAAATGAATTGCAACATGTCCTTACAAGAATATTAGGCGCATTTATTATGCACTATAAACTATCATTGAGAAGGAGGTGGATGATATCTTTGATTTTATCCTTCCATCTTACATTGGTTTTCTTCTCATTTTGAATGATAAACTTCTAAGTGATCTATATTTTTGCAATGTATTGATATTATAATAAAGTTGAGAACGTAAAGAAATCAAACAATCTCTTTAGATATAAATTTATCAAAGCACTCATCACATTGATAATTTAATAGAAAATAGTTCACCAAAGTTCAAATAAAGAATATATTTCGCATTTGATTTCTTGATATAATTTGATAAGGATCATTGTTTCTCTTAGTGAAGAAAAATTGATTTGTGTTGTAACATGGGTTTTACCCTTAACCTCAAACTCAACATCAAACAACTTTTTTGTTAGGAATTCTCTATTTGAAGAGCATCAATGCCAAATTCAAATTTGGTACATTGAACTGTCAATACTAAAGAGAACCTAATAATTACACAAAGAACACACTTTGGTAGAAGATAGGTCATTTTGTCTTCTCTAATTGTCCTACAAAAATACGCAAAATTGCACAAAATATCTAGGCATAAATAAAGTAAATATAGATAAATAATCAACCTAGATAAATTAGGTGAGATTGAAAATAATAAATTCTAAATTAAATAAATTTAAATGGGATACTTGGCTAGATTTTGAAGGTGAGAAAGAGAAAATGAGGATGCCAAGATTTATTCTACTATGGTTTTCTTAGATGAGTGCCTAAAAGAAATTGATTATATTTTACTTTGATTCACCTATGCAAGTGCGGACTTAATCTCTACAAGTGCAAAACTAAGCCTAATATATAAATATGAACTATGCATTGCAAGATTAAACTAGTAGAATTATAATATTTAAAATTCACCTACCTTGATCTAAATCTAAGTAAAGACTCTAGTATTGTTCACAAAAATATTTAGATAATCTAGTAAATCACAAGGGTCATGTTCTCCTTAGTTAGACATGTATTTGAATTTATTTAATAAATTTAGAACAAGGATCAAGGGAAATAATAAAACATGCAATGGACCTATGATAATGTGTGTTGGTATAATTTTGTAAGCTACTATTATGCTCTCATAATGCTTTATGGAAATTCTTTTGATATCCCTAGCATGATTTTGAATGAGTCAATGAATATATTTAAATACAATAGAATGACACATTAATTGAAACTCAAATGTGTTTTAGGTTATTTCACAAAGTCTAGAAGTAATTTGACAAGATTTATGTTGAATTTGAATTTTAAAATTTTAACATTTGAATCCATGACTAGGAATGATTTAGGTCAAATCCACACCTACATATCCCATCTAAGATGGCAAATGGTGAATATAGGAATTACAATTGATATTTAAGGATGTGTTATGATACAATTATGATTTGGTGATTTCATGAGTTGAATTCATGTAAGAATATGCCACTTGTATACTAGTCATTGCATAAAAATATTGTAATCAAAGTTAACCAAAAAAACATAAGGGATAAGGGCATGGGTATGCATTTTCCCCCTCTTTGATGTACAAGAAAACTACTAGGTAGATGCATTTCAAAATAAATATAAGTAGTCAACATGAAAGATTAAATATTTTTCAAAACACTCAAAGGATATAGATATGCTCAAAGTATATAGATCATTCTTGAATTCTCCTTTTAATGAATGCTTTGTCAAAAAATTAATACAAATAAGTGGTAAATATCTAAGTGGAAATGTAAAATAAATTTGACTAAGTGATAAGATTCTTAAATCTCCCTTGGACATGACCTAATGACTATGATTTTATCACTACAAAATCTCTCACAAAAAACATAAGTGACACATATATCCCTCTCTAATTTGTTGCATACAAATGACACAAGGAATTGGAGGAGAGGAGAAAGGGATACAATCATGATAAGGCATGTAAACATGACAAAAGATGATGTCATATGATAATAATTAAGGACATCTAGGCATGATATAATTATCAAGGTACATGAAATAAGGAAAAGGAAAGATGTCTTAAATGAATAAAATTAATGATAGAAATAAATGATAGATAAGGATTGTGTAAGTTCAAGTAAGATGTAAGCATGATTTAAGGACATTAACATGTAATTCTAAGACATAACCATGATGAGGATCATAGCATGGAATTCATAAGATATAAGGGGGAAAGAAAATCAAAAAATGAATATAGGAAAGCATGGGAGATAACAAAGAAATCATATGAAATAGTAGGAGCTAAATACAACATAAATAAAAGGTCAAAGTGTAGACACATATAAGCTAAATAGAAGAATAATAAAGGTGGATTACAACATACATGACATAATCAAAAGGAAAAAGTGAAAATGATATCAAACACAAGGAAGAAGTCACATAAACAACACATCACATATTCAAAGTTACTTGTGTTAACATGTGGTGCCACTAAACATGTCTTTGTGTCATCTACATGCTAACTAGGAGCATTGAATCAACATAAAATAAATATAAATCTAATAAACAAAAATAAAAACATAAAGTGGCAAGTAATAAGAGAGATAGATAGCAATATTTGACCAATAAAATTATCCCCATCATGTATGTTTATAATGTATGCTCTAAAATATGTCAATAGAATAAATGCCCCACATGAGACTATCCATGTCATCAATAAGTTTTCCCTCAAGAAAAAGTTGTGATGTAAAACTATCAAATATAATGTAAGCTTGGAAAGAATCATATTAAGACTTGGATTATGTGCCTTTTCTTTTTCTCACATGTAACATCGACATGTGGTATGATATGACAAACAAAAAAAAGGATAACTAAGATTAGAAGGGTCCTCATCATGTAAGTCCATATTATTATCCTCACATTGTATCATCTCTTTATCTATAAGAAATTAAATTTTAAGTTTGATTTTAATGCATCTATCTGGACATAGTGTCCATGTATGCAATAGTAAGAATAAAAGTATGTAACCCTATGTGGTGTAATCTTAGACATATATCGGCTCAATTGAAGGTAAAGTAATAATATTGTGTTTCAAAAGTTGCTCCAATATAATATATCATACATTGTAATGAATTCTCTATGTTTCTTTGGTTTAATATGTGTATAGTGATAATCATTAGGTACATCCTCATTTCCCCCATTAGCCAAATGTGATAAGGATGTTAAAACATGATCCATGAGGAAAAGTGTTAAAAATACATTGATTTAAAAGATGATCTACTAATAAATCATATTCATAGTTACATACACTAGCACATAGATCTAAAGATGAGTGATAAGGCATGCAAATCACTTATTCTTTGAAGATTTGAAGTAAACTATCAATAAATATACTTTGAATCTCTTCATCCCATAAAAAGACTTTACTTTAGTAGTTAAATCTTTAAATATCAGGATATAATCCTTAATTGGCTCAAGTTCATTTTTGCTTGCATCAAGCACAATTCATATAATAAATATCTAAATCTCAATGTTGTGATGAAATTATTTTATTAAATCATTATATGAATCCTTAAAGGAGGTAATAGAAGTAGGAGGCAATGAATAAAACCATGTAAATGTATGATTGTGGTCTTGATAGAAATAATTTAGAAATAAACTTATATCTTCATGAAAATAAGTGAAGCATATAGCTTTTGAATTCCTTAGACAAAGCATGAATAATCTCCACCATCGAACTTTATAGAATAATTTTCGACAAACCTAATTGGCAAAGGATAAGTCTAAATGTTTAAAACTAAAGGATTATGCAATATTTCACTAATATCATCTTCTTTCTTAAATATTTTGATAAGCATCAAGATTATTTTCTAGATAGTCAAACCTATTGATGAGGGAGCTCAAGTGAGGATAAATGCAATTCTCAACACGTTTGATACCCATACATATGTATGTGTGTCAAGTATAATATTGTGAGAACAAGAAAGATCTATTGTCAATTAATAGCACACTATCCTCACATATACCAATTGATAAATGTAAAAGATCCTCATTTTGTTTTTATCCTCAAGTATGTCTAAGCTATGGAATTTTTTAAAATAATACTATACCCTAACCTTATTGTGTGTATTGGGTTATGAATAGTCAACTTGTGGCTACCTCAACTCTTAAGTAAGTTACATAATCATTATTATATTTATATATAGGTATTTAGGTTGTCTTAGGGGCTATAGCTAAGTATCTAAGTCAACCCTAATGACATCCAAGTCATAAATAGGTATATATAGAAGTTAGTGGATAATTATTATCATCATGTGGAGTATTTTGTTCTTATTTAAGGATATTGGAGGTATCTCCCTTGAAGTGGATTAAGCGGTTGACCCCTCAAAGTGACATATTATTATCAATTATTTTTAACATATTTCTTATTATATTCTTCTATTGTGTAAGTTGTTCCATTACAAGTGGTATCAAAGAATAAACTTGGCACTATGAAGGCAAGAAACATGATAATTTTTTTGGATATAATTTTGGGAAGTGAATATCTCTCTCATTTTGGTGACTATTTTTAATATTTTTGGAGTTTTTTTCAAGGACATGTCAAAGTTACTATAATCTATATTTTAGAGAAGATATATTAGAATTAAACAAGTTATTATAGTATTAGGCTTTCCATAATTTTCACTCTTAGGGCTGAAATTTAGCAAGTTTTCCCTAATTTCTAGAGGATTGAACAAAAAACAATGATATATCTACAATCCTAATTCAAAGACATTTTGAGTAGAAAATAAGAAAAAAAACACATTGTGAGAGGATAAAGAAATATTAGTATTCTCATCACTAAACATGACATCAATAGGCCAAGAGAGAGAATAAGGGAAAGCTAGAAATCTCATGTGGAGGTGAAACATGTAAATATACATCATTAGGATCCTCAAGGTAAGATGAAGCAAGAGAGGAAATAGTAGGGAAATTCATAAATGAACAAGGAAATATAGGAAAATATGTATTAAGGATGGGGTCACTAGTTATATCATCATCACATGACAAAAGATCCCTAGATGTATCATAAAAAGTAAATTATAAAGTAGAATCAATATGAATCAAAGCATGATGAGGATGTGTTTTCAAAGGTGAAGAATTGTTATGTTCCTACATATTATTATCAATCATCATATGAAAAATAGAATTAAAATGAAGTACATGGACAAGTGAAGTGTGTCTAAGATAAAAAGGTGATTCAAGTGTAAACACACAAGCCTCTAGAAATATTATGTGTCAAGCATGATAGTTGGAACTTCTATTATTCCCTCTATAACACTTGCAATTAACACATAAGTCTTGGTGTCATCATGCACTTTTTCACTTGATGACTTTAGTACAATAAATATGGATGAGTTTGAACATGTAATAGAGTTTCAATCATTAAAAATAATAATTTATAGGGTAGTTGGAAGGTCAATATTTCACATTGGGCTTTTATAACTTCCTCTTCCTTGTTTGTAATTGTAATTCATTTTTTATATTTGTGTGCCCCTTTATATTGAGGGATAATGATGATTTTGAATCCATAGGAAAACCAAATAAAGTGTCTTCCCCATTCTAGTCATAAATATTCTCATTCCTTATCATACACTTCTAACATCATTTATAACCTATTCATGTATAGATTTCTGAAGTGTTTTTCTTGTATTTAATTATCTATTAGTTATTAATTATTGGTTTCTTACACATAATGTATAAAACACATATTTCTTAAGAAAAGTTTGATCAACATACCACTTGGGATCTAAATCATTGGTATTAGATAATTGTTTCCATATTCTAGTACAAACATGTGTACAATAAGAAAATACTTTTTTTCACTCAATTTAACTTCAAAGCTACTATAAATACAACACAACAAGAGTAAAATAAAATACATAGATAAATCATTAGAAGTGTCATTAGATGTTTATGACATAATCAATGATTCTTTGAATTCCCAATGCTAGGAACATTTTTCATAATTCCAAGATCACATGGATCAACTTGGACCAATGCCATAATACACCAAACTATTTATTCCTATGCAACTTTAATATCCTTTCAAGGTACACGTAAAATTGGACATACCAATGCTCAAAGATAAGACTAATGTCATTACATTATATATCTAATCTATAAATATGACAACTAGATGCATATTTTTGTAAATCAATTCACAAATAAATTAAATATATATTTTGTAGCATTAAAAATATCTCTTGTAGTGGCATCATTTATGTCAAGCAAGGACAAGAGCAAGAAGAAGCAAGGTGATAAGTGGTATCATATCCATTGCAAGAGTTCCTACAATGACATTGAATTTTGTGTACAATTATATATTATTGTGTAAGCCACATGAAATCTCATGTAGCCTAAGGATACTGATAATGAGACATATTATCTTAACATAAGTGTTGTGATTGTTAATAATTTAAAGGAATTAAAGTGTTTCTTTAACATGAAGTATTCAGTTAATAGATAACAATTACATGTCATCATTGATAGTAGTAGCCATGTAAATAGCATCATGTCATGCAACATATCATCAAGGACCTAGGTATTTCCACTAAAGCACACTGGGAACCATACTTTTAAAGATGGTTGCAACAAGGTATATATATGTAAGTAAAATGACAATGAAATTTCAAGTATGTAGTCATAACCATCTAGTCTTGTGATGTCACACTATTGGAATTTTCTAATATTATACTTGGGAGGCCATATATATACCATAAAGATTATGTGTATCAAGTGAAAACACAAAGATCAATAATATATCATGATGATCAATAATTATATCTTCATGAGTCTTTATTGAAGATAAAAGTAACCTTAGTATCTCCAAAAAATTCAAAATGACCATCTCACACACATAGAAGTGTGTGATTCTCATGGCTCACCTTTAATACACTTGTACAAGGGAGAAAGAACATGCTAGAAAAATATAAAATTACACAAATAACATCACAATATTTGTAGCTCAATAAGGTATTGTAGTATTATATAGATATTTTTTAAGAGTGTAAATACATTTTGGAAAAATGCATGGTGTAGCATATGATCAATTTGATTCTCAAATCCCCTCTTCCTACTAATCCTTTATCACAAATCTATTTGGGATAATGATGAAGTTTAATGTCAAATTTAAGAGTTTCAGATAGATCAAGGAAAGATCAAGCTTAGCTCATATTCATGTGGTAGTTTGATAGTCCTTACACCAAAGAAATATGGAACATGGCATCTCTACATATGTAATCACACACTAAATAATATCATGTTGAAGGAATGATATCCTCTTCTATGTATTGACAATTTTGGACAAGATTTATATTATGCAATTCTTGTTAGAATTGAAGATTCAACCCACAACTCCAATGAAACACCTACAAGCAATTACCTATCACAATAGAGAAGATCAAAAGCGATATTGTGCTCAATAACTTGGTAATTGTATTGATGCAAATAACCTGGATTAATATTATAAATGAATGTGCATGCTTATATAAGCAATGCACAAGCAAACCCTACATGCGGATTAACAAGATAGTGACAAGTGTTTTAATCTCATGCAATGAGAAAACTTGTCCTAAATTTAGTCCAATCTAATAATAAGAATGAAACTAAAGATTAAACATCAACTCCTAAGTTTAGCTTAAGTGAACTAAAGTAAAAAAGCCTCTAATAATTAATTGATGATAAATTAATATCAGATAATGACTTATTTACTCCAACACCCCCCCTTAAGTTCAACTTAGGGAGAAACTAAACAACTGATAAAGGAAGCTAAATGAATATAGAATGGGTCCTGACTACAAGGCTTGATAAGGTACCCATGAACAAGCAACTAAAATCTCTCATAACTGTAGAAAAGGAGAAAACCAAATGGGGAAAACTCCTCTCGAAAAGAGAGAAAAATAAATGACTGTAATAGAGAAAACCACATGGGAAAAAATCCTCTCCAAAAGAGAGAAAAAGAAATGACTATACTAGAGAAAGAAGGATAGAAGGAGGACTCAATGTGACCCCCCAAGGATTGATTCTATCATGCAAGTACAACATATGTCCCCTTGATAGGAGAGAGAAAATGAGGATATGAATCCCCCCATAAAGAAAAAGCTCTCGTGCCAATGATGAGCATCTAAAGAAAAAATATGACCCACTGCCTACAAAGTACATTTCTCCCCTTACGAAGAAATAGATCCACTTGTGATTGGAGAAGCCAATCCAAAGAGATGGGTGATGCTAGAATCCAAATCCAGATGATGTGTGCCTATGAAAAGTGCTCATGTATCCACATGTCGGAAAGTGGTGATGGCGATCTAAGATCCTATGAAGACTGATGTAGAACAGGATGCAAAGGTGATGAAGATGGAGGGAAAACAACGTTGATGTGGCTGTCAACAAAGAGGAGATGAGTGTCCTCAAAGTAATCCTCCAAATATGCAATATAGGACTCTACAAACAAGGATGATATGTCTGCAAGATACGAATCCCAAGTAGCTATGTTTAGAAGATGTATGATGTCTTGTTGCACTAAATCAATAGGGGCCAAAGATGTGGCAATGCCAAGATGATTAGGAACACCATAAGCTAATGTAGTCTTAATCTGAAGAGTGGAAACATGAATGCAAGTCTTTGAACCATTAGAACATGCAAGACCTGTGATATACTCAAGCTCCTCTAAAGTATCAACATCAAAGAGTATGGAATTTGTATATGCAAGAGGGATGAGACAATCTACAATAGGATCCTATGGGTATGGAGAGATATAAGCTTCTCCACAGATCTCCCAAAGTCGTTTCCAAAGTATGTGGGGACATTCAATGTATGATACATCATACATAGTGTCAATATCAACACTAAAACATATAACCCCTACAATATGATCTCTGATGATGCCCCATGCTAATAAATTCCCTGGTGTGTCTGGTGTAGGTATGAGTCCATATAAATAAGGAAAAATATCAAGCCACCTGAGTGTGTTAGGATGTCATCTCGCCAAGACACATAATTATCCTTACCCAAGTTGATCATAAAAGGATGAACAAAAAATACCATGATACTCACTCAAATAAAAAAATCAGAGGCTAATAACCTCAGTACTAATAAAGTAGATCAAACGATGTCATCCCACACAAATAGATCCTTTCTAGGTGCCAAGACATCCAAGTAATTAAGTAAAGTGTGAAAACACAAAATATTGAATAAAATGTACATAGGAAAATTTTTGGAAAAATTGAATGAATAAATCCGAAGAGCTTTGAAATACCTTTCTGACACTGCTTGAATTGTAAAAATCAGAGATACAGGGAAAAAGTTATGAGCTCGAAAGCGCAAAATGTAGATCTGACTTTGACTAAGAATAATATGAACCAACAAAAAAATATGATAATGAGATTAGCACCACTAGAAATTTCACGGAACCGGCTTTCTAACAATATCTTGTTTGCTTGATTTTGACACCATATGCCCAAGTTATGCCAGAAAGAAAAAAACTGCACTTTAGGGCATAAAAGGGGTTAGGAGGGGGCAAATAGGATAGGTTGTACTGATGAGGTCAATATGACGCCATCTATCACTAAGCTTAATTTTGACGATTTGATGTCTGTCATCGCAAAAAAATGCCCCCTGTCAAAAAAACTTCAAGTTGCTGAAATCTTCATTGATGCCTGGAATATGTTGAGTAGATTCCTAGTCATCAGATTTTGTGTTGAGCCAATTTTTTGTTTGTTGGATTTTTGTGATACCATGTTAGAATTGAAGATTCAACCCACAACTCCCATGGAACACCTGCAAGCAATTACCTATCAGAATAGAGAAGATCAAAAGTGAGATTATGCTCAATAACCTGAGAATTGTATTGATGCAAATAACCTGGATTAATATTACAAATGAATGTGCATTCTTATATAAGTAATGCACAAGCAAACCCTACATGCAGATTAACAAGATACTGACAAGTGTTTTAATCTCATGCAATGAGACAACTTGTCCTAAATTTAGTCTAATCTAATAATAAGAATCAAACTAAAGATTAAACATCAACTCCTAAGTTTAGCTTTAGTGAACTAAAGTAAAAAGGTCTCTAATAATTAATTGATGATAAATTAATTATCAGATAATGAATTATTTACTCTAACATTCTTTGTGAAGATCAACCTCAAATCAAGATATCACTAAGTAGTAATTCATACCAAATATGTTTCAAAAATTACATTCAAAACTAAGGATGGATTATACAAATGGATACTTATGCCTTTCAAATTAACTAATGTGCCATTGACATGAACCTAATGGACAACATCTTATGACCCTTCAAAAATTCCTTCATCATTATCTACTTGGATTCCATCATGATCTTCAACAAGACCTAAGAGGAACATGTGGATCATGTATCGTATATCCTAGAAACTACACCAACACAAGTTGCAATCCAAGTTAGGTAAGTGTACCTTTAACATAATGCAAATCCAATATCTAGGATGCATCATTGGTCATATAGGAACTCAGGTAGATTTAGAGAAAATTAATATGATTTAAGATTTGCTAACTCCACATAACATAACTAAATTGTATACCTCTCTTGGACTTGTAAATTTCTACCATAGATTTGTCTTGGAATCTTGCACATTAGTTGGTTGCATAATGAGTTCACACACACCAAGCTAACAATTGTTTGGACACCTATGCAATAGTGTGCTTTTGAGGAGCTTGAGCAATGAATCTATGTAATACCTATTTTTAGCAATGCCTAAAAATATGCACCCCCTTGATATTTAAACTAATACATTTGGATATACACTACCAATTTAACATGGGCATCCAACTTCATACCATTTAGGGACATTCAACTATATGGTGCAAGACTAGTTCACCTATGAGAAAGAATTATATGTCATTATACAATCTATTAAGAATTAGTGATACTACATTCTAAGTAAGGAGAAAACCATTCATTAGAATCATAAGCCACTTTATTTCCTACACACATAAAGTAAGCTATAGAATGCATACCACATGAAGTAGATGTCATACCTATAATAGTTTTGTTTGATGATCATACACAAGAAGGGGAATGACAAGGAGACAAAAAATACCTTAGTAAATTTCTAGGGCAAAAAATTACCTCAATAGATTGCTAGTTCACACACAAATCTAAATTGTAAGTCATGAATTTGAACTAGTAAAATTCTACTACTTAAAACTTACCCTCCTTTATTTTTTATGCTAAATTTAAGTAAGGACTAGCATTGTTTACCAAAATATTTGAGGGATTTGTGAAGTTATGTGGTTCATGTTCTACTCAGAAAAATCCATGTTTGGATCAATTCAATGACTTTGGAACAAAGATCAAGGAGAGCAATGGAGGTAGGATGATTTATACTAATTTAATTGTCTAATATTGTTATAATCAAGGGTTCTTTTGATAACTCTACCATGATTTAAATGAGCGATTAGATGTCTTTAAATACAATAGCATAGCATAATAATCAATACAAATGTGTGCTAGGTTGGTTCACAATAGCTAGTGCAAGGAAGGCACTTGTATTATATCTAAAAGTTTACATTTTATATATCTGAATATAGAATTGACCTAAGTCAAGTCCACACATGTATAAGAGATCCAAAATTATGATCAATAACTAGAAATAGATGATGATGAAATTAAACTATAATGATGTCCAAAATTAAACTCACACAAGAATATACTACTCATAGATTAATTATTATATAAAAGACATTCTAATCAATATAAATCTAAAACACAAAAATAATTTAAACATATAAATTTCATTGTTACAATAATATACATATTTCTTACTCTTCGTATGCACCATATTTATCTTCACATCTTTTAGCACAAATGGTTTCTATTTATACATATTTAGGCTTTGAGATATTTAATTTATTGATCAAAGAAGTTTTATGCTCATTCTACGACTACAAGAGTTATATTTTTTTCTTTTGTTAACTAACGAATGATCTTCAAACATAAACATACTTTATTTTTTCTTTTTAATCTCTCTTTCTCATCTTTGCTTTTTTGAAAAATGGTTATATACAATTTTGTAAGAAACAATAAAAAATAACACTCATATTTAGGGAATATGTATCATTCAAATAATATTACAATTTTCTTATAATAAATCAAATCGAGTCATTATAATAAATTAGGTATTACTATGGAGATTGTCTTCTACCTAAGGATGTATAATTGGATTATATATTTGATTGAAATATATATCTAAAATATTTTTTATTTTTTAATCTAGTTTTAAATAGTTGTATGATTTATTTTTAAGTGTAATTTATAATGACAAATTTATATATTCATATTATTTATTATTTATTTTTATATTTGATTTGAAAGTGGTTTAATACAATTGTTTATCCACACAAGATGTATTTTTTGTGTGAAGTTAAGTCCCTTCTCTATATTATTATCTACTTATTAATATACATTTTCATATATTCATACTCTTAACTTATTCATATATACATATACCCATTCTAATATATTTATCTAAATTACACATCAATTATGTCCATGCATGTACCTATCCTTATGTGTTTGTCATCCACCTTAATCTAACCTTTACAATATTATAGATCATTTTTATGGATGTAGGGTTAGCTCTACACCTATAGATTTGGCCCTTATAATTTTAAATTTGAATTTTGACATACTCTTGTTCATTACTATCTTGCCAAAGGTCAACTAAATACATATTTTGCACAATTTATTACTATGTCTTTGTATTTAAAGGCGTCCAATATCATTTATTCATCATAGCATCTCATCTGCACATTTGCATTAAAGGTGTTGCTAAGAACACTTCTATTGGTATACTGAAACAAATCCAAATCCACACATTCATCCTAAGGCATTTGTATGGATAAAGCTTGTTATTTTCAATCCTTTACACAAATTTTTAGGGGTTGACCCAAAAGAACATGTCACCTAAGAATATAATGGTAGCCCCCTTAAATTATTTCTATATATCATAGTTAGTCTCAATATAGAGAAAATTGAAGCAAATTAGACATAATAGGAATCAAAACTACATATTGTTCAAGATCATTTACATAGCCAAAGTTTAGATCCGCATCCATAGAAGTATCATAGACATGTGAACTCAACCTCTTATAGTATAGACCAACTATTTGGATCTTAAAATAAATCATAAGCTATCATATTCCATTTCTAATCTTAAGATATCCAAAATTCAACATCTACATTAAATTTTAAACATCTTTATATCTAAAATTTAATATCTTATTTTTCACATTTACTTTTCCAATAACATTTAGTATTTCAATTGTATTATCAAAATTAATCTATATATTCATTATTTAAATTAATTAATGACTCTTGATAACTACATTTAATATAAGGATAGGATAGAATATTCATCTTGCAAGGAAGACCCTAACATCAACTTCTATTTGGAATTTTGTGTTCTCATTTATAAGTAGCCTTAATATAAGAACAACATGATTAATATAGGAATAGCATTGATTAATATAACTAAAATCATTTAAACAAATCTAAGAAAGGGAGAGTCTTTTAACCTTAGTAGTTTGTCTTGTATGTGAATATCTATAAGTCTATCCTTTGCAAATCTAGGTGTTTAAGTATGGTGGGGCGCATGACTAATTTGACTTATTAAAATAAACAATATTTCACAAATTGCTCATAATAATAAGACTTAGAATAAATTCATTGATTTTGAAATCTTGACCCTTTCATAAATTATATAGTTTATGTTTAAAATACACTTTGGTAAATACTTCTTTTTAACACTAATTCGCTTGTTAGAATCTAAATTTTAAATATTTAAATAGAAATTTTAACCACCATGGCATAATAGAATATCCAATAATATTATTTTTTAAGTTGAATTATGCACGGTTTTATATTTTTGTTTAATTTTTACGAGCAATTTTTACCATTCGAGATTTTTTTCTAAGTTTAATTGTATAATATAATCAAATTAAAATATGATAAACTTTTATGTTTACCTTTAATAATGCTTTTAGTAGAGAGATTATAGTTTGATAGTGCAATTTATTTATTTAAAATTATTTTTAAATAATATTGTTCACATTTTATTTAAATTTTTTTTTCTATAAATATTTTAAAATTAAATTTTAAAAAATTTATAATAATTGTATTTAAATATAGTTTAATTTTTTTTATTAATAAATTGATTTTTTTTAAGTTGTTTTGAAGTGGTAAAAGTTATAAAGGAGGATCTCAAGAAACACTTTGATATATTTTTAAATTTAGTACACTTTGATATATTTTTAAATTTAGTTGGACAATGATTACATTATTGGAGCTAATTTAGATATAAAGATTAGATTATAATTTAGATGTAAATATTAAAAGTCTACAATAAAAATCTAAAAGTCAGCACTTAAAAATTCATTTTAAATGTTACTTGGAAAATTTTAATTTTAATTTTTACAATAAAAACTCCAAACTTTCACCAATGAAACTTGAATTTTTATAATAAAAACTCTAAACTTTTATCACTCAAACTCAATTCATCAAATTTGAATTTTTATAAAAATAATTCCAAAATTTTACCAATCAAATTCAATCTATTAATATGGGGCCAAAGTTACCAAGAAACATAATTTTGGTCTCATCTCTTATATGGTACTTGTAAAGATTTGAAACTTGGTGGATGGCATAATCATGGCCTCATTCCTTATATCATACTTGTAGAGATTTGAACCTTGGTGGATGACATAATCAAGAAATAGATCATCCTCACCAATTTTTTTCAACCAATTGAACTACAATCTATAATCAAATATTAAAAACAAAATTGCCAAATAAATTTGCTTACACTTTTTAAAAAATATTGATTTCTTACATTAGGGGAGAGGATCCAGTAGTTGAGCACCCTAACTTCAGGATTCTAGAAATCTTACACAGAAATTTCAAATCACTCCCAATTTTTTATAGTAGCTTACTTGGCAGTCCCCTTGCTTATAACTAAGGTTTCAAGGCCACATCATCAAATATGATGCCATATCAACATACTTTTTGTCAAGGTGTCCAAAAAAGTAAAAAAAAAATGAGACCAATACTTGTGCACTAAATTATGTTTTATTGGTGCATTGATGTGGCATCACATGATCTGTTGCTTTTTAGGTTGAAGGAGTACATTTCATTCAATTATGTGTAGTCATCATCAACACTAACAACTTTAAAGTCACAACTATTGGTCCAATATTGTAACAACTATTAGGTATTGGATCCTCTCCCCTAAAACAACCATGACACATACAACCTAATGATCATATTAAGCGATAAACCCAACATTCTACCTCTTCACAAAGATCCACAGAGATCTCTTGAAATAAAATATTCGTTTGTTCATCATAGACAATAAACAATATTGGAGATATGTTCACTTTTGAGGGCCAAAAGGGGAAAAACCAGAACCCAAGAACAGAATTATCACAAGTAGCTCTAACATTCTAGAAAATAGGGAAACAACAATGAAGATAGGATTGATCTACTTGTATAGTTATTAAAAGAAAATGGATTTCATTAATACATTTTATGATGAGCTGTATCAAGTTGGTATGTGATAGTTAGGATATTAACAATTTTTAAATTAGAGAAACGATTAATGATTTTTATGAAATATGTTAGTAAATGTTTGAAAAATCAAAGGGTTAAGTAGTGAAATGTGTTTTAGCAGCATGAGAACTTTTAGTGGGTCTTTTCTGCACCAATTGATTGATAGCTTGGCATATGTGTGGAGAAGAAGTATAGTGATTTATGTAGGTCTTAGTGAGGCGTGATGTTTCCAAGGGTTTTCATCAACTCTCCTGTGTTCAAGTTTTAAACATATGGAGTTACAGGAATTATAGCCCTCAACTTCTAATTGAGAAACATATGTAGCATACATAGAGGCAGGCCTTGAGGCCTTTTTTCTTTACAATTTCCTCATCCCATGTACCTGTGATAATTTGACTAAACCAATCAACCTATAGGCCACAGATTGGACAGTGAACTATCCTTTAAAACTGTTTGGTTTGAAGATGTTCCAGCATGAAAGCTGTCTCAGAGAAGTCTATTTGAAAGGCTCCATTTCAGCTTAAATTTTCTATCTTTAAAACATCTCTGTTGTACCAGTAGCTCTCCTCTCCAGCTGCAGCACTGCAATCGCATGAGGACTTAAGCCAATAATATACAATTAATAAGCATTGAAATTTACCAATTTATTGCACAATCTGTCTCTTTTGCTCTAGCAGCCTTGGTGCAAACCATAGGAATATACACTGATCCATCATGAATTATCTGGACATTATGTTCAGTTTTTCTTCTTGGTGCTATGTAGCTATACAAAGTGCAACATATTTCACTAGTAGAAGCTTTACTTTAGCCCATCCTGCAGCTTATGAGCTCAAAGCCAGTAGTCCCACCATGGCAACGAACTCGAAGCACCTTGTTCTTCCACATTGACAAAGATATTGCAAGCTTCCTCATGGAGATAACCCTCATCAATTCTGAACAGTTGCTGGCATGCCTTGGATGGAATACCCATACCATAAAGAGCCTCGGCTAAATGCATTAGGCCTTGCTCATGGGAGCCCTCCCCACCTACGATATTAGTGTTATTGGCAGATGGGTATTTCATGGATGATGAAGACTGTGCAAGTTGAGTAAAGATTTGATGTGGTGGTTTCTTGTCTTCAGTCAGCATGTTGGCACCAGATTCAATGTCGGGGCTAAAAAACCCCTCTTTTTCATTCAATAACAAAACCCTGAGTGGTTTGATATCAATCTTCTCCATGCCCTTGTCTTTCTCGAAGAGCAGGGCAATATCACTGAATGGCTTAATGTCAATATTGCTTTCTCCTCCTGCATCATCAAGTTCAACATTGTTGCTGTTTTCAACTATGCTTGTTTCTTTCGTTGAATTGGGATCATCCCCTTTGCAGCATTCGGCTTCGATCAGCTTCTCCTTCAGGCTTTCCAGCTGCAACTCCACAGAATCAGAAACTGCAAACATTTTAAAATACTCTGCAATGAAATAAAATTAAAATAAGGGCAACAAAAGGCTACTCAATCATTCAAATCTCACAAAAATAGATCCAAAATATTTTGACCTCTCAACTACCCAATCCCACTTGAACCAAATGGAAAAAGAAAAAGATGAAGACCAAACTTTCTCTGCAGTTTTCCTCAGACGTTAATACAGATTTGAATCCCAAAGTTTCTCTGCACTTATACTCAAAAGTTTTTTTTGAATTGGACTGTCACTAGAAAATTTCAGAAGCAAGGAAGACTAGGACTCCCGGGAGCTCGACTCCATATACGTGCTGGCCTGATTTTTGGCTACTAGTTCAAGCAGCTAGAATGGATCTTGGGACAACAACTTCTTTTATGCGCTGCTCATCAATTCCTTCACACAAAAATTAAAAAAGTTAAGAGAAGAGGAAACTCTCTTATATAATTTCTATGGATTAACTTGGAAGAGCATCGAACATTTGAGCCATTCCTTTAATGACCATCTCTAGTCAGTAGTAATTGATAAGAACCCATCTCTCAGAGCTACCCTGCAATCTAAGTACAAGTAAGTGAACAGGGCGAGCACCATGAATCTTAGAAGGACCTTTCGTTTCCCATTAGCTTAGCTTGGCACTCATAGAGTCAGTGGTTGATTTAATCACAAACCATATTGAGTAAACAAAATGATCAAACAAAACCCATTCTGAAAAAAATTGCATTGATTTGTTTATGGTTGGTCATAGGCTCTAACCTCTGCAAGGAGAGTGTCCTTTTCCTTCTGCAATCCCTCAAAATCAGATTTTAAAGTATCATAACTAACTTTAAGGAAATTGTAATCTCTTTCAAGCTGCTTGGTTTTCCAACGAGCTCTTCTGTTCTGAAACCACACAGCCACCTGGCGAGGTTGAAGTCCAAGCTCTTGAGCCAACTGTATTTTCTTCTCCGGCTCTAGCTTGGTTTCCATTTCAAAACTCTTCTCCAAAGATCTCACTTGATCTACTGTGAGTCTTCTCTTTTTAGACTCTGGTTGGTAATTCATGAATTCATCCACTGCATCCTCATCCATCTGCTCTTCAGGATTGCCTGCAAACAAATTATAGAGGGGTAAATTAAATAGGGGATGAAACACACTTCCTTCTAACCTGCCTGCATAAATGTTTCAGGCTGTACAAAAAATCTTAAGCCATGATGGTCAAACGAAGCTTTTGGAGAAGCAATTTTGAAAATCTTAAAGAAACACACACTTTGATCTCTTGTGAGCTAAATACCCGACTGCAATTTTAGCATGCGACTCCATAGAAACAAATCAGTTACCATTATCGTTATTGGAAAGGAAAACACTGCAGTTAAAAATTCACAAAAAAGAAAGCACTGAAGTTGTTAAAAATTCACAAAATGTTGGGATATACCTGAATTTGCCAAAGGTGACAAAGGGCAATTATGGTCATTCATATTCATCCCCAGATTGTTTAGAACTCACAAATACAGGTATGAGTACAATGAACTCAATTCAGAATCAGAATCATATGCAATACCCACTGTCAGAAAGCTACCCAGCTCAAATCCACAACTTAATATTGTTTGGCTATGCTCATTATCTTGCCATCCAAGCTCAAATCCATAACTATGACTGTGTTTGCCGTCACATAACTAATTCCACAACAAGTGCTCTGTAGTCAGTCTCAAATGTTTATTTCCACAACAAAGGCCAACAACTCAAAGGAATATACACAGCCTCAAAACACTGTCATGCATATCACTTGCCATCCTAAAATCAAATCTATAGCAGTAGCTCTAAACGACTGTCATATACTTTATTCATTCCCACAACCAGATCTTTTCTATCAGACATATGCTCATCATATTGCCATCCCAATTGAAATATGGCTTTCTATGCACTGTCCATACTATATTTGATGTTCTATATTCAAAACCCGCCACCAAAACTAGATGCTTAATTTTATATGCTCGTCATATTGCCCTTCCAGCTCAAGTCCATAGCCATAGCTATATGCCCAATTAAATATAAACATCCCCAGAGTCATACAGTCAAAGCTATTCACTCATTATGTGGCCATTCCAACAAATCCTGGACCAAAGCCTAATACCCACTATCATCTACTTGTCCCCACTGTCATGCAATCACTAGATTTCAGACCTAGATATATAAATTGTCTCGGTCACATGGCAATCCCAATTGTAGCAAGGCTAAACCACACTTTGAGGATTTTGTCTTCCCAACCATTACAAGTACACCATCATGAAGGCCTGATAAGTACTGAATTCTTAGTGTACGTGTCCCCCACTTTCCTTTTCTTTATCTACAACAAGTATAGCTCCTGCAGACTATGATTATCAAAACAATTTTGTTCATGCAATTTTCACGAGCAGACACCGGATGTGCAATCAAACAAAATCAGCTTCACCCAGTAACAGCCAGATCCACCAACAACTAAAGAAGCCTCAGACCATCAGCTTCTGAGTCTTCAGTTTCTCTCAAATCCAATGTCTCCATATCTTAACAATAGCACTAAGTACAAAATATACCCGATAGAAATATGAGAAAGCAAGACATGCTTATGATTACAGCATCATTTATAATAAGTGATAATACAGTTACAGAGGCAAAAGGGCATAGATCGCAGCACCTATCTATCTAAAGCAGCAGCCACATCCTATACCATTGCATACACCTAAGAAAATATACACAACTTATGGAATCTACATGACCATTAGGGTAGAGCATATCAAATACTCATGATGCTCTGCATTGAAAATCTGTGCACTTACTACAGATGTCCCACCACCATTTTAAAAAAGAGTCTCAGATGCCCCTCTGCTACTCCTGTTGTTTTCCATCCTGACTCAACCCAAGCCCAACAGCCATAGTTACAGTACAAGGCCAAGCCTTGTAGATGGATAGCAATGCCTATGGCAACAGTTACATCGACAAGACTATTGTACTAATTTAGCATTGTAAGCAAACTTTTGAACCCAAAGCATGATTTTACAGAATTTAGATGTTAGAAAACAATCTGATAAGGATATCCATCAATGCAACATCATCATCAACAACAACTACTGTACCAGCAGAAGCATCACTGCTGCTGTCAGCAACAGTAGCTTATGTAACAAGAGCATTAACTCTTGCAGCACCAATTCAGATGACGATAGGAGCTTGATTGCTTTTTTTATTACATTACTATTTGTGTATATGGTTAAACACAAGCTCATGACCCAAATCCGAATTTGGAAGTTCTGAATACTGGAGTCTAGGCCATGACAGATAGAGCAGTAGGCATCCCATAGGAAAATCAAGATTGATTAGTTAAATTGTGTTAAAGGCTCAACTAATGGGTAACACTCTATTTCCACTCCATGCATTAAAACCAAAAAGCTTTGTCAATCTACTAACCGTGTTCTTATCATGCTATGGTAAGCTATATTTCCTTATCAGATATCGAAATAAGCTCACAAAATATCCTTAAATTGGTACTGTGTTTTTCCTAGTTGTTAGCATATTAGGGTTAAATTTTAAAGGCCGGCTACCCTCTGGTTTGAACTCTAGTTTATACCTTCCAAGAAACCTTTATAATGTCTTATATGTATGTGGGCTCACAATGGTTGGTCGAGCCTTTAGAAATTCATTTATTTCATAGGCAGAAATGAATTCATGTTCTTTTTACATGAATTGAGTTAGAATTTACAACAAACTGTCAAAACAATAATATGGATACAAGTAATTTAAGTAAAGGTTTGTTTGATTTTTCAATTATTTAGAGAATCTTCATATCAATAAGAGTTGTGATGTAGTTAAGCTTTATTGAGATTACAAAGGTGTTTAGTATATTTTATGGTGTATTGTTTTATTTATAGAGTGTATTTTTTAATTTTTTATTATAATTAATATTTTATATTCTATCTTATGATATGTTGATTTTATGTCTATGGTTCTAGGAAAATTCACCGTCAGCAATTTACCTACGGAAAATTCACCCTCAACAAATTCACTGCGGGAAAATTCACTACCACCAGCAATTCACCGCCATGGAAAATTAACTGCCAAATATTCATGCAATTAATTTTTCGCACGGTGAATTGTCATGGCGGTGAATTGTTGGCAGTGAATTTTCCTGCGGTGAATTGTTGTTGATTTGTCGTATGCCTATGTCTACAATGTGGTTTGAGTCTATTATATGTCACTATTTTACTCAGTGGTCTAATGGGTAGGTGAACTACCCACAACTTACTCCCTAATTGATGTCTTAATGCCATGAATATAAAGGTGTAAAAATCTCGACTGTTGAAAGTGTTTCCCTTTGCAACTTAAAAATTCAATTTCAATTTGGAGTCTACGCAAATATTCTCATCAAGACCCATGCATTTTTCCTTTGTTCAATTGGTGGCTTATTATTGTTCATTGTAATGATTCATTTACAATGTAATGTCTATTGACAATCAATCCTTAGGGCCATAAATAATAGCTTAGTTGATCTCCCATACCTTGACTAATGGTTTGATGGCCTTATGCTTACGATGTTTGATCTTGCTAAATGTCACTATTTTACTCATTGCAACCCGACAAGTAGGTGAAATATGTCACAACTTTCTCCCTACTAATGTCCCAACCCCATGGATTTAAAGGCTCATAGATCTTGACTATTGAAAATAGCCCATGTTTAACAAAATTAAAAGGGTCATATTATAAGTGTTGATTTTATTCCTTAGTGAGCCACTTAATTATATGTTAAATTATCATAGTTGATATATTAAATAAAATTTGAAGCACCAAACATAACATTACTCAAGGGTTCATGTGTCATTCTAAGGTTAAAACAATATTATTAAATCGTCTGTAGGTTTTCTCATGCATTTGAACTTTAATTGTCTTTTAAAACTTATTTATCCCCAACCATCATACCATATCATAATTTAGTCTAGGTATGCTTGGCTCCTTAATTTAATTTATGCACCTACCCCATTCTTAATTGAAATAAAGGTGAACTTGAAATATTTTGATTGGTTGAGAATAATAGAAGTGTGATTGTGACCTTGAATGTAATTATAAAGAAATATCAAAATATTACTTCATGTGCATTGAAATGTTAACTTGGATGGATTATTTGAGGACCATGTGCACAACCTTGATTTGTGGAACATGCATACATAGTGACACTTAATGTTTGCCACACAGTCCCAATACAACATGTATCACACACCATTTTTTTTCACACAATGCAACATTATACACTCTTCATGCACCTTTGCACAACATTGCTTTCTTGCATAACATGGCCATACATTGGTGCACATGCATTCACCTAGTTAGCATTTAACTCAAAACTATACATATCCAATACATGGAAAGCTTTATGCCACATGCTCCTATATTCTAGTCGACATAAAACTATAAAACCTTCACTGTAAATGACACCATAAGATTTTGACACCAGGTGCCATCTTGCTTGCATGCAAAGCTCACAATACTTGCATGACACTTATCAACATATAATTATTAAGTGCCTAACTAATGACCACTTGTATAAATACAGGACAACACATGTAGAAGAAGTGTACTCTTGTTTCAATATCTAAGCATTTTTATGAACATTGAGAATAGAGTATAATGGCATACCATCACCCACCTAAGGTTTCAATAGATATTCAACAAATGGGTCTAGATCATGGGGGGTCAAATAGTGACGATGTTACAAAAAAACCCGAGATGAGGAAGGCAAAATCATAGAATTCGCGCTTGACTTTTTACTTGGGTTGGTAAAAAGTACATTTACTATGGTAAACACCAAAGCAATACTAATGGATATCTACTTTTTTAAAAAGTGGATATCCATCAATAATGGATATTTTCTTTTTAAAAACCGGATATCTAATATTAAGCAACAAAAACGAATATCCGATTTGTAAAAAATAGATTATTGAGACACTTACACTTTCAATCGATGTAATTTTTTTTTGAAATTAATATAATGGGTGTTGCCCCTTGCAGCTATTTATCGATCAAAAATATATATTATTATACTATTATATATTATAATAATAATATAATATTATATAATAATAATAATAATTATTATTATTATATATGTTGGCAAGAGACACTGCACATATTTTCTGGTGTTGTCATTGATGGCAACCCTTGTTAGTAAGTCGATCCACATATTGTAATTTACTCATACCGGCAGATAGATTGAAGATTAGTGATTATATGTTAAGTTAGAATAGAGCATTTAATAGATTTGTGTTCTTCGATTCATATGAAGATTTTATGTTATTACTTTGTATTGTCGATCTCAGGGAGTATTGTTCAATGCATAATCTCTGTTATCTATAAATCTTGGTGCCTCGTATCAATTTGGGTGGAAGTTATAAGGTCAAGTGAACTAATTTTTTGTTTATCAGTGTATGGAGGTCGACTTGGTGAATATAGTGTGTTGCAGATAGTTGAGGAGTTATTGTTTAAGTAATTTTGTGTTTGACCATTTTGGTTTGGGTCCTCACTATGTTGTGGCTGACTCTTGTGGATGTGCATTGAATATTATGAATGATTTGAGTCGATAGTTTGTGAATATTTTTTTATTTTGTTGAGGCCGACATGAAGTGATTGAATTCTTGGTGGCAGATATATATATAAGTGATTGATTATACCATTTTGGTGTGTGTTTAATGTGAGTTGGTGTATGTTGTGAATGTCAGAAGGTTAGTAGAGCGATTATGCATAGTTTCACTTGTGCATTAAGGATTGTTGGTGTGAATTGAAGAAAAATAGAGCAAAAGAGCAGAATCAGTCAAAAGGTCCAGAATTTGATTGTTGAGCCTAATCAAAATTATAATCAGGCATTTGTAGATGCTACTTTATTAGTTCAAACCCTTGGAAGTATTCCAAACTTTTGTAAGGCAGTGAGCCTTTTAGTTTTTGAGCAGTGAGCTCTAGGCAGTGTGCCTAAATGCAAGTGCATTCTCATTTTGTAATCTTTTCTTTTGAGTATACTCAGAACAATATTGTGGATTGACCTCCCCCATGTTTTTCCCCTAATAAGGTTTCCATGTAAAAAATCCTTGTGTTATGGTATTGTGGTTATTTGTCTTATGTGCATGCGTTTTTATTTTGGTTGAATGTTATCAACACTTTGAGGATCAAATTACTATTTTTGAAAATTGCACAACACTGATTCACCCCCCCTCTCAGTATTGCTTGATTCCAACAATTGGTATCAAAGCTTAGTTCCTCGGAAGAAGCTTAAAATCTTAGGGAAGATCTTGGAAAGTGTTTCAATGGATTCAAGCAGTCTTCAACAACTTATGGTGGCCCTAGATGATCTTGATGAGGAAAAATTTGAAGTCCGAGAATTACAAGCAAATCTCATGAATGCCAAGAGATTCATTAAGTCATTGAAAGAAAAAATCAACAAGTCCAGGGAGAAGAGAAGGGAACTCTATGATCAGATCAAGTAGGAAGATAGGAAATGCATTGTAGATGAACAACTAAGTCAAGCCCTGAAGGAAAAGATAGAAGAATGTGAAAAGTTTGCCAAGGATAATGCAGTTCTGAAGCATGAGATGGAATCTATTATGATGAGGATGACTAAGGAAATTGAAGATAGGAAGATGAATGAAGAAAAGCTTGCCCAATCCTTGAAAGAGAAATCTGAAGAATGCAGTCAAATTATTGATGGATTCATTCAATTGGAACTTGAGTTAGAATAATCCAAACATAATGAGGAAGAGCTTGAAAAGCACATTGTTGATCTCAAAGATGAACTTGCTACAACAAATGAATTCAAGGAGAAGTTCAAGATCAGCTTAGCCAAGCTTGATGAACTTCAATTAAAAGTCAGAGGACTGATGGTCACAAGCGAGGTATTGGATATGAGAAAGGAGAAAGTTTTGGATTTAGACAAAGGAAATTTAGAAAAAGGAAATTTAGACAAGGAAATTAGATGAACAACACTAGAAGATATCTGGTAAGACAACCTAATCCTCAAAAGTTTAATGGTATATGTTATGTTTGCAATAAATTTGGTCATATGGAAACTCAATGCAAAAGTAGAATGAATTCAAATGGTCCATCATTCTCTGGTTAGTGCGTTAATTGTAACAAGTATGGTCATAAGTCAAATGAATGCAGAAAAGTGATGAACAACTTTTATAGAGATGTTAGATGTTATACATGCAATAGATTTGGCCATATTTCTAACCAGTGTAGATCAAGAGAAAATCAGTGGAACAACTGGTCTGGACAAAGAAATGCGGTGTGCTACAATTGTAACAAAATTGGTCATATTGCTAGATTCTGCATAAGAGGTCTAGTAAATCAAAGAATAAACATGCAAAAGGATGAAAAAGGAAAAGGGAAAGTCACTACAGATTGGATCAGGAAGTAGATGAAGAAGAAATGAGTAAAGAAGAGTCCCTTTGTTGCAGGAAATGAGCCAACACCAAAATCAGCTTCTGGTAATTCCTCTGGGAATTAAGTTAAGGCCTCTAGCCTAGGAGGAGTTGTCAAGAAAATATTTCAAAACCCCCTGCAGGTAATCGACACCGGGTTGTGGATGAGTTCAATGATCACATTAGTGATCTACATTTTCTATTGAACAACTGGAGAGAGTATTTATGCAGAATTGAAGGTCCGTAGAGGAGTTATCTTTCATAGTTTATGGAAACAAGGTATTCAAATGAGTTAGAGAAAAAGCATTTATTGCGTCTAAAAGGTTAGGTGTACGAATGATAAAAAGTTATCTCTACCCTTCATTTGTCACTATGCATTTTGAGAAGAAGTTTGAAGAGCTCAGAAGTGAACTTTGGTGAAATTTGGTGAGGATTCAAGTGTGAAGGTGATTCGAAGTTCAATCCCTAATCCGGAAAAAAAGGTATTTATTGGGAAAACTTGTAAACCTGTGAATTTGTGAAAATGGCTACTCCATTGGTAGTTGAAGTCAAGGATAGACCCCATCTGAAGTTCAAGTGGCATCCTTTCAATTCTATTGAGACCGAGCCCTTAGGTGCATTTTCATTTGTTTCGTACGGTGTTTTGCACATTGAAGATATTAGGGCATACATTCATGCTAATATTGAGGAGTTAGGGAGCTCATAGTTGCTACATTTGTATTCCAATCACATTGTTGGAGAGGATTTCTATGTTAAGCCCAAATTCAAAACCCTAGAGGAGAAGAAATTAACACAGATTGTGAAATTTCCCGTGTTTGATGAAAGCGAGTGGGTTCAGTACATCTTGAGTCGAGTTCATGCTGAATTCATGTGGTTGAGTCAACCCTTCAAGATTATAAAAGAAGCTATAAGTGTTGTTATAGGTTTTAATTCCTCTGGAGGATTTTTGATTTTGAAGTCTGTGAAAAATCAAACCTTCACTGATGCAATTGGTTTGGTATTTGATAGAAGAGTGATGACAATTGATAACATCATTGATGTGGGTGTGAAATTTGTCTCAATGGTCATTGGTTATAAGATATATCACTCCAACCGAGAAAATTTTATATTCGGTACAACCATATATGCAACATATCATATGGTAAAGGAGAATGCAGAGTATGATTTATGTGAATTGCTTCAAAGTCAGCTTATGGAAAATCTTGGCAAGATAAAGAAAGACAAGAAGAATTATTTTAAATACGGTAATCTGTTGATGTGTTTGTTCATTTATTTCATGAATGAAGTTACGGGAGTTGGGAAGGTGCATTGGAAAAGTGACAAGACTATTGCTGTTTAGATTAGAGATATCTTGTATGGAATTGGTGATATGTAAGCCAGGAAAACAACAATGTGGAGATATTTCAAAAAAATTCAGAATGTAATGCAAGCCAAGGGAAGAATTCCTACCTCTATTATGGAGAAGTATAAGGATACAATCTATTTTATGGTGGATATTGATTAGTGCTTGATGGAAGTGGAAGAACCTAGAACCGTTTGGATTATGCCAATGGGTTATGAAGTTGAGGAGAGAATTTTGGAGCTATATGCACAACATCTGTTGAGTAAGCCTTTGGATCCATCTAAAGAAAGGTTTGGAACATATGCAGAGAAGAATATGCAAGCCCATGAGCAATTGAAGAAACCAATGATAGTCCGAAGAGTAAGGAAAGAAGTGGAAGTCTTTGTAGAGAGCACGGACATACCTGTAGAAGCTATAAGAGAAGCCAGGAGGAAGAGAGAACAAGATGAAAGTGAAAAAGGAAAAGAGCATGCTAAAATCGAATCTGCTAGTTCGATAGTATCCTCTGCTCGAACTAGATCAACAAAGATCTCAACACCCCTATTTGGTCATGCAAAGAAGTCTTCCCCTGCAAAAGCTCAAGTTAAGGCATCTGGTAAAAGGAAGAAGGATAAGAGCACAAGAGTGTATACAGATGTTTCAAAAGATGAAGAGACAAAATATGATGAAGAAGTTAGAGAAATAAAGCATATGAGCACCCCTGCTACAACAATAGTCAATCCCTCCAGTGAAGAGGAGAAAGAAAAGAAGATAAAGTCTGACAAACCATGTATGTCAGTAAAGGACGTTGAAAGAGGTATAATTAAGGATGGAAATATTAAGCCCCTGTGTGAAGTGTATGGTACCTTTGATACTGTTGGTCAAAGAGTCCTTGAGTAGGCTACAATACAATACCTGTACAATTTCAATATGACTCTTGTTGAGATAATGACATAGTTGCCTATGGAATTGTATGAAATTTTGGAGATGAGGAGAGTTAGTGCCAGAACCAAAGAAGAGCAACTAAGAGAATGAGTTATTGCAAATCTATGTCTGGTAATGTTTATAGAGAAGATGAAGGAAATCCTAAAAGAAGCAAAAAGAGAGTTCAAAAGCAAAACAAGAATAAACAAGCTTATGTTGGGTAAGACTAAAGAAGTAGAAAAAGAAACTAAAGGCATTATGAGGAAAGTTCTATTAAAGAATAGAATTGATGTTGTTTCTGAAGAAGAGCATGTGGAAGATATTTCATTTGGTCTAGTAAATGAAGAGGTTACAGTTGAGGACACCCAAATTCCTCCTGATGTGCATGATATAGAAGAACCTATGTAGACTGAATCCCCTAAAATTGTGTTTATTGAAGAAAAGGAGATACTAGTTGAAGAAGTTGAAGCTCCAAATGACAAGCAAAAATCTGTGGCTATGGAAACTGTGGTTGAGGAAAAGAAGGTTGAAGTTAAGGGAGTTCCAGTAGAAGCAAGAGACACTGTAGAGGCAATGAAGAAGTTTCTAGAAGAGAAAAAGAAAGAATTTGATCTTGAGTTGGGAGATGCCCCTATTCATTTGTCTACTTTGTCCCCAATTCAGAAAATGAAAGTTGCATCATTTGCACAAGCTAAGGCTAGGGAAGAAATTTTGAAGTCTCACATTGAAGACAGTGATTTATTGAATCTTGCATCGAGTATTCTAGAGAAGATCATGCCTACACATGTTAAGGATCCATCTGGTTCTTCCTCTGGTGAGCTAAAGAAACTTATAAATTTGGTAAGCACTCATCTTGAGTCACTTGAGAAGTCAGCTCTGGTTAAAGTTCAGAAGGAATTTGTTGCTAGGAAGATCAATAGGTTGAAAGGATTGATAGCTAATGATAAATTTTTGTTAGCTACCCGTGTGAAAAATGTTCAAAGTGCATTATCAGAAGGTGGAAGGATTTATAAATCTTGTTTGTCTTTGTCAAAACTTACTGAGGAAAATGAGAAGAAGGTTAAGGATCATGAGAAAAAGTTATCTTCTATTTCCGACGCTTTTGATCCTTTAACTATTTTTGTTGGAGAGCAAGAAGGTCAAGTTATATCCTTACTTGAAAAACTAAAGAGCTTGAAGTGTGATAATGATAGAGTTGTGGAAAGAGTTGAACTTAGAGGCCTAATTGGTCTAAAGATGGAAACTATGTTGAATGCTTTGAAGGAAGCACAAGATGCTATGGCGGTCAGTGATCCAGTGAGCCTTGAATCTGAGAAGTGCAATCTTATTTACTCTGTGGTCACATAACTATTCTAGAAAGTCTCAAGAAGTGTTGGTACACAAGCTTGAACCTGTTAAAGATAAATTTTGCAGATATTTTCAAGTTTGTGTAAGTTGTTTGTACATATGCAGTTTGAAGTTTTTGTTTGTAGGAGTTTTGTATGCAGATTCCCCATCTTTGCCATTGATGTCAAAGGGGGAGAATAGAACAGTGAAAAATGTATATTCATCTAAGGGGTCCAGTTGTAGTTTTGAGTCGTGAATGAAGATCTTTTTGGAGTTTTGGTTGGCAATGTATTTTTGTTGGTACAGATCTAACACTTAGTCATTTTTCACTAAGTGTTTCCATCAATGCCAAAGGGGGAGATTGTTGGCAAGAGACACTGCACATATTTTCTAGTGTTGTCATTGATGGAAACCCTTATCAGTAAGTCGATCTGCATGTTGTAATTTACTCATACTAGTAGACAAATTGAAGATCAGTGATTATCTGTTAAGTTAGAATAGAGCATTTGATAGATTCGTGTTCTTTGATTCATATGCAAATTTTTTGTAATTACTTTGTGTTGTGGATCTTAGGGAGTATTGTTCGATGCATAATCTGTGTTATCTATAAATCTTGGTGCCTCATATCAATTTGGGTGGAAGTTAGAAGGTCCGGTGAACTAATTTTATGTTCATCAGTGTATGGAGGCCGACTTGGTGAATATAGTGTGTCGCAGATAGTTGAGGAGTTATTGTTTAAGTATTTTTGTGTTTGAGCATTTTGGTTTGGGTCCTCACTATGTTATGGTCGACTCTTGTGGATGCACATTGAATATTATGAATGATTTGAGCCAATAGTTTGTGAATATTTTTTTATTTTGTCAAGGCTGACATGAAGCGATTGAATTCTTGGTGGCGGATATATATAAGTGATCGATTATATCATTTTGGTGCGTGTTTAATGTGAGTTGATGTATGTTGCGAATGTTAGAAGGTTAGTAGAGTGATTATGCACAGTTTCACTTGTGCATTAAGGATTTTTGGTGTGAATTGAAGCAAAACAGAGCATAAGAGCAAAATCAGTCAAAAGGTCCAGAATTTGATTGTTGAGCCTAACCAGAATTGTAATTAGGCATTTGTAGATGCTACTTTATCAGTTCAAACCCTTGGAAGTATTCCAAAATTTTGTAAGGTAGTGAGCCTTTCAGTTTTTGAGCAATGAGCTCTAGGAAATGTGCTTGAATCCAAGTGCATTCTCATTTTGTAATCTTTTCTTTTGAGTATACTCAGAACAATATTGTGGATTGACCTCCACTGTGGTTTTTCCCCTAACAGGGTTTCCACGTAAAAAATCCTTGTGTTATGGTGTTGTGGTTATTTGTATTATGTGCATGCATTTTTATTTTGGTTGAATGTTATCAACACTTTAAGGATCAGATTAATATTGTTGAAAATTGCACAACACCGATTCACCCCCCTTCTCAGTGTTGCTTGATTCCAACAATATAATATATTATATAATATTATATTATTATTATAATATATAATAATATAATATAATTTTATATAACTCCCACCTTCCAGTTGAGCATTTTGAAGTTGCCACCAATGTCTTGCCTCACAAAAGCATTGCATTGTTGGCTCAAATAGCCGCATTAATCTGCCCCCACCCACCAACTATAATTCCCTCCCACCCAAGGCCTATATGGATGGTCCCAACCTGACTGGGGCTTAACTCCATTGACTCATTCACCTTAGGTCCCGAAGGGCAGGTCATTGGGTGCTCTAAGGCACATATGGTCAGTGGCAGAGCCTCTAGTTGGTGTGGTTAGGTCTTATTGAGTTTCATTTGACAATTGATTGGAATATTCAATTGAGATCCCACCCATCAATTGTTAATAGGTACATAAGAGAATTGAGAAAGGGAAGAGTGGAAGGTATTACTCCCACCGCACTTTCCATATTTTCACCCCCCTCACTTGGGTGGGAGGAAGGTAGAGGTTGTAGGTGAACCCCACCAACGAGATTGAAACTTAAAGCAACTCAATAGTTAGTATAGATAGGGGCCCCCAGGCCCAACCCCAACTTATAGGAGAATACTGAGTGAAGTGGTGGAATCTCTAGGATTGGGGGAACCTTTATCTATATGGCTCACAATTGCTGGTTAGCCTAGCCCTAGTCATGGCTGTTGCCCTCACCGAAACAATGATTTACCCCTAGAAGATCTAGTCAACCGTTGAGCCTCAACACATTTCGAGAAGAACCAACTAGCTTCGGGAAAAGCCCTAGGACCGCCCTAAGGCAGATAGGTCGGTCCCAAAGGGCTAACCCCATGAGAAACGCCTCTTGTTTGATGCCTCACATTCATCGCTAATTCGCAGAGAAGGCGACATCATAGTCAGTTGAAGTTGATCTAGAATAAGTCGATCCAATTTACCAAGTTTCCTTACCTTTCTAACCCCTTACCATTCATAGGGCCTAGTTCCATTTATTGAACCGACAACAAAGACATAGATAATAGCTGAGAGGGAGACAACTATCTACTTACTTTTGCACCCAAACGACTTCTTTTTAACAAAAGCTTTGTAGCCCTCCTACCTATCTATGGCCTTCCTCATCTTAAAAATCTCATTCAGCCAAGTAATTGAATTATGCCACTAATATTATATTATAATAATAATAATATA
The DNA here is from genome assembly GCA_007258455.2 of Sequoia sempervirens. NCBI lineage: Eukaryota > Viridiplantae > Streptophyta > Pinopsida > Cupressales > Cupressaceae > Sequoia > Sequoia sempervirens. The sequence goes on from VDFB02356065.1 coordinate 39,381, forward strand.
TTATTATAATATATAATAATATATTATTATTATAATGTATAATAATAATATATTATTATAATGTATAATAATATATTATTATTATAATGTATAATAATATATTATTATAATATATAACAATATATTATTATAACAATATATTATTATAATAATATAATATTATATATTATATTCTAATATTAATTTTTTTTATTAGTAAGACAGCTGAAGTTGTGAAAATATATTGATATTCAAAAAGTTGTACAGAGCAAAAATGAGTATCGAGACAAAGCTCTAGGTATACCTTGTTGGTTGTTTTTTTAGAACCAAACTGATCTCTAGAAATACCTATGGACTTTGCCTTTTCCAATGATCAGTACTCTAAAGGGATTGGCCAATGAATGAATAGAAGTTGCAAGACCTCTATTCCTACTCTTTGGGCTTTGTGAAACCTAGGAGGGTAATCCCACAATGTACTTTTAGGAGTTCACATAGTTATAACTAAATACACTGTCAATAACAAATACTTCTCATAAAACTACTCAACAACATAGTGTATCAAATAAGTTGGCACCTCATTTATCAATGTCCTATATATGGAGTATGAGAAGGTGGGACTTCAACACAAAACAAATACAGTGATATCTAGTTGACAATTTGTAAATTAAAAGCGATTAGCCGATGAATCAACACAAAAACTGAACCACAAGTATTTTTCATGAACCAGTGCCTTTATCCATTAGGTACGGATTCAATATCAACATATGTGACCTGATAACAACTTAAACAATAGCACCTACAGTCTTAAGAAACCCTGCATTACAACATTCCTTTATGAAATTCATGATTATTGTTGCTTACAACCATCCTAGCACCCAATTCTTACAAGTTATTAATCTCACCCGAGCACTTACATTAATCCATTGAATTAATAAACAAGCATGAAATTAAACATCCATTGAGAAGCAATAGAGACAAACAAAAGGAATCCTGGATTACTTTCATTCATAACTCATAGAATGCATACAAGGAGAGACAATAGCCATGAAATTGGTATTACTCTGTATTGTAGTTGCCATATTGTTATCAAAATTACATACATAACATTGAACTCCAAAAAACTTATGACAAAAACTCTAAAACCTGCTTAGTATTATCCTTATAGTTTCATAGTGTTAACTCAATTTTTTAACTAACTACTACTTTTGGCCTTGAATTCTTTCTTATAGAGATGAAAGAGAAAAAAAAGCTTCAGGCCAGGAAGCACACATGTCAAAATTTCATTGGACCACTGTAGGGTAAGTGCCAAAAGATGGTTCCTAAAAGGGGGCTTAAGTGGCCACTTGTTTCTGAAATCAAGAAATACGGACCTTGGACATGAAATTGAGGATAGTTACACTCAAAATTTTGCGATGGAACAAAAACAAGGATCAAAGTGCTCTGAGTCTACTTTCTAAACTACTAATTTATTTTGAAAATGGTTGAGATTAAGGAGTTCAAAATAGGGACATACACAAATTGGTGTTGTTTTTGTTAGAAAAACATAACATAACAACTCTTGTACGACCCTAGCACGGTGAAATTTATTTTAGTGTTTTTAAAATTGCTACAATGAGAAGTTAGCTAACAGTATGTAGTTGATGCATGTTTTTTCTGATAATTTTTTAATGAATATTTGATTTTTTACTAATTTTCTAAGTGGACACTTCCTGAAAAATAGAATTTTGGTCGTGCTACCCCTACAAATTTTGGAAACTAATTGACTTTTTTTTAAAAAAATTGTAGAATGGAGTCGAGTTTCTAAAAATGTAATTTATTTGAAATTTTGATGAACGGTTAATTTATAATGAGAAAAACACCAAACACTACTTTTTGCCAAAAAAGAGACACACAAACAAAAGAAATTATGGATGAAAGGCTTAACATTGTCATAAAGTGAAAAAATTACATCGTTGGATAGCTAAGAGAGAACCTAGCATTACCTAGGTCTTTGATTTGTTTGATATTGAACCACGTGCAATCCTAATGGTGAGCACAAACCTGATTATGTGAAATATTGTAGAATTTGCAAAAACATGTCTCTGGTCATTGGGAATGCCCTCCAAGCCTTTGGGTTGGTATTCCAAGGAAAATACCAATCCCAAGGCTTGGGGATTCCCAAAGCAAGAGATAACACGTGTGTGTTATAATGTGCTCGTGTTATATCCTAGTTTTTACATGGTTTTTTATGTTTGTGGGGAACATGTCTAGCAAGACATAATGTGAGTGGGGTATAAAATGCTCATGTTGTGTCCTTTATGTTAAATGCTAATATATTAAATGTCTATTTATATATTTGTATGTGTGTATGTACATGTATGCTTGTATGTCATGTATGTATGTATGTACGTATGCCTGTATGTATCAATGCATGTATATTGTATGTATGCCTATATGTATGTAAGATTGTATCTACACATGTACATGTATGCTTGTATGTATGTAGGATTGTATGTACATATGTATTACGTAAGTATGTATGTATTTATGCATGTCTTTAGAGGGAGGGAGAATTTCAAGAGAGAGAAAGAGATCTAGAGTCAGTCTAGGTAGGGTGGGAGGGGGAGGGGGAGGGGGAGAGAGAGAGAGAGAGAGAGAGAGAGAGAGAGAGAGAGAGAGAGAGAGAGAG
>VDFB02356065.1:42127-125179 GCA_007258455.2 Sequoia sempervirens
CTCCCACATTGATAGATCTTTGAAACTATTTTGGTTTTCATCTCTATTTCTAAATTTATCTCATCACTAAATCTACCTCATCACTTATGTTGTGATATATATTAACTGTTTCCTTGATTAGTCTACCTACAAGGGATTCTAACCCTTCTCTCCATTGTTTCAAGACTCTTTATTCAAGGCTAAGTTAGCAACATGGGGAAAGGTGCAGCCTATCTTGCAATCATGGCTCAAAATAGAATCATGGAAAAAGCATTTGAATTGTTTGACAATAATGTTTTTGTATAAATGTATGCAAAATGTGGTAGCATTGACAAGCTAGTGAGCTTGGCAAGATAGTGAGCTCACTCACTAGCTTGCTAATGCGGAAGGTTGAGAAGGTAGGGGTAGTGTATGCCTCATAGAAATGGGGTCTCATGGTGATATAAATCATCACGAGTGCCCAATTCTATGAGGCATACGCTGCCCCTACCTTGTCAACCCTACCGCATTAGCAAGCTAGTGAGTAAGCTAGCTTGCCAATGCTCCACTAGCTTTCCAATGCGGTAGGGTTGAGAAGGTAGGGGCAGCATATGCCTCATATAAATAGGGTCTCATGGTGATGAGTATATCACTATGAAACCCCATTTATATGAGGCATAGGCTACCCCTACCTTCTTAAGCCTACCACATTGGTAGACTAGTGAGTGAGTTCACTAGCTTGTTAATGCGGCAGGGTTGAGAAGGTAGGGGCAGCATATGCCTCATAGAAATGGGGTCTCACGGTCACCGTGAAACTCCATTTATATGAGGCATACATTGCCCCTACCCCCTAAACCATACCACATTAGCAGGCTAGTGAATGAGACCCCAATGCAGTAGGGTTGAGAAGGTAGGGGCAGTGAATGCCTCATAGAAATAGGGTCTCATGGTGATATAGCAGCATATGCATCATAGAAATGGGGTCTCACGGTGATGTATATAACCATGAGACCCCATTTCTATGAGGCATATGCTGCCCCTACCTTCTCAACCCTACTACATTGGTAGGCTAATGAGTGTGACCCCAATGCAGTAGGGTTGAAAAGGTAGGGGCAACATATGCCTCATAGAAATGGGGTCTCATGGTGATCTACATCACACGTTTCCTCATAGAAATAGGGTCTCACGGTGATATACATCACTGAGATACCCCATTTATATGAGGCATTTGCTGCCCCTACCTTCTCAACCCTACTGCATTGGCAAGCTAGTGAGTGAGCTAGCTTGCCAATGCCCCACTAGCTTGCCAGTGTGGTAGGGTTGAGAAGGTAGGGGCAGCGTATGCCTCATAGAAATGGGATAATAACCATGAGATCCCATTTCTATGAGGCATACACTACCCCTACCTTCTCAAACCTACTGCATTGGTAGGCTAGTGAGTGAGCTAGCTTGCCAATGCGATAGGGTTGAGAAGGTAGGGGCAATGTATGTCTCATAGAAATGGGGTCTCATAGTGATAGGTAGGGGCAGAATATACCTCATATAAATGGGGTCTCACTGTGATGTATCATTGTGAGATCCCATTTCTATGAGGCATACGCTACCCCTACCTTCTCAACCCTATTGCATTAGCAAGCTAGTGGAGCATTGGCAAGCTAGCTTATTCACTAGCCCACCAATGTGGTAGGGTTGAGAAGTTAGGGGTAGTGTATGCCTCATAGAAATGGGGTTTCACACATCACTATGAGACCCCATTTCTATGAGGCATACACTGCCCCTACCTTCTCAACCATACCGCATTGGAAAACTAGTGGAGCATTGGCAAGCTAGCTCACTCATTAGCCTGCCAATGCAGTAGGGTTGAGAAGGTAGGGGTAGCATATGCCTCATAGAAATGGGGTCTCACAATGATTGGAAAGCTAGTGAGTGAGCATCACCGTGATACCGCATTTCTATGAGGCATACACTACCCCTACCTTCTCAACCCTACCGCATTGGCGGGCTAGTGAGTGAGCTAGCTTGCCAATGCTCCACTAGCTTTCCAATACGACATGGTTGAGAAGGTAGGGGCAGCATATGCCTCATAGAAATGGGGTCTCATGGTTATATACATCACCGTGATACCCCATTTCTATGAAGCATAGGCTGCCCCTACCTTCTCAATGATACCGCATTGGCAAGCTAGTGAGCTCGCTTGCTAGCCCACCAATGAGGTAGGGTTGAGAAGGTAGGGGAATCATATGCCTCATAGAATTCACATTCCTTGTCCATGCTTCCATTTTGAGCCTATATTGCAATCATGGCATGCCACATTACCACATTACCTTAAGGTATTCCATCAAAAAAATTCATGTAACCTTTGTCTATGCTAGAAATACTCTTCTACAGGATGATTGTAAGTATTTTTTATGAAGCCTTAAATGACATATATTTCATTTATTTGAATGGATACATTTTTTAGGAACTAATATTCATCTCATTACCATGCTATAGGTAAAATTATCCACCATGCCAAAGAAACAAAGAAGAAATAAACTAACAGATGAAGAGTATGAAACCAAAAAAGCAAAGGACAGAGAACGGTGGCGACATATCATGAAAATAAGAAATTGGATATGATTGACGAAAAAAAGCCAATTGAAGAGGAACCTCAACCATCAAAAAGAGAACAGGCATTGGAAGCACAAAGGGCATGAATGCGAAAGCACCATGGTAAGATAGATTTAGATACCATAGTTGGAGACACACCCTCTACCACAAGTGAATACTAAGGGACACCATTAAGCACAAGCGAATATGGAGGGACACCATCTACCACAAGTGAATATGGAGGGACACCATCTATCGCAAGTGAATATGGTTGGATACCATCCACCACATCTCAAGTTGAGAGTACATCATCACTAAGATTTGACGAAGAAGGTATGCCATCATCCCCATGTGAATCTCAAGGTATGTCTTCTACTCCACCCTTGATCGAAGGTACATAATCTAGCCCACCTCAATTAAATATTGATGAAATTCCTAATATTGAGATGTATGTACCTAGGAGAACACCACCTAGAATTTTGCATAGAAAGCTAAAATATTTGATTAATATTGATGAGGATATTTTGTAGCACATAGAAGGAAAGATTCCAACATGCACTTGTAGAAGATATTTTGATAAAATTTGGAAATAATTCTTTGAAAGGCTAAATGAGACTGCAAGATGTCAACTATTTGTTGAAATGATGTGGGGTATAAAGTATAGAAACATCATGAAGACTCTTGGGTTGAGAACATCAAATGCATCGAGTGAAAACACTATTGTGGAGAATCTAATGGATGCTTATGAGAGTGTGGGTAAGACCTCATGCTCAAAGGATAGTAATGTCACCCAACGTGTCATTACATTGACTTTAGTAAGTAGTCAAACAAAGAGAAATTGTCTCATTAGAAAGATGAGTGAACAAATGAGAATTAGTAGAAAAAATTTATCAAGAGCCATTCAAAGGTGGTAAAGAATTGAGGGCACTGATTCAAATGAATTATGGACATTCTCAGGGAGACTACCATGAAAAGATAAAAAAATGGTTGAAGCATTGAGAACACTAATTGAAGATTATTGGAAGAAAAACACAAGGCCATCTCCGAATCAAAGTGATGTGGTAAGAAGGAGAATCGGTAGTTGGAACCGTGAGCCACATCCAAAGCATTTTTTGGATACGAATCAAACCCAATTTTTTCATAAATTTCAATAGGATTATCCTCAAATTAGTATTTGTCAAAGATATTTTGAAATGCTTAAACCTTTTTATGTCAAGATAAATCACACACGCACTACTTGTTGTTGTAGACTACATATTGAATTCTCTAACCATTATGATTTTTATCATTCTATATGTTTAGATTTGCATACTAACAATGTTTTGCAGGATTGTGGCATAGAATCCCCACCAACATCTTCAAGAGAGTTCTTATCAAAAAAATTATGTGAAATAGAGGATGGCCAAATATTCCACAGGACAACATGCTTGGATGGTTCATGCAAGCGTTGCGGTGGCTTGCACTGTATGCTAGTATGTCAACATATGGAAAGCACAGATGAGGTGGGACATAAACTACTAGAGTTCAGGAAGTATAAAACAATGGAATACATTACAAAAGATGGGTCTCAAGCAAAAAGGTGTGATTTGGTTATTCAAAAGATTCTAGTGTATCAGTTTATGTCCATGTTTCGTGACAATATAGTGTATGAGTATGCAAGGCATACCCATTAAGACCAATGGCTGGACACACAATTCAAGCTATGCAAGGACACCTTTCCAGTTGGAAGCATAGTATTAGTGGTTGACTTTGCAGAGAACTACACTCTATAGCCACAATGTGAGGTGTAGTCATAGTATTATAACTCCACACAGGTTTCAATATTTGTGCACATAGCATTCATTCATGCAGCTGATAGTACAAAGGACCAAAGGAAGGTATTGAGGGAGTATCACTTTTATATTACTGATGATCACACACATTCTCCAAAATTCATTCAAGATTGCTTCTAGATGTTCTATAGTGATTTGGCTCAGAGGGGCATAACATACAGTTGGCATATAATATGGTTAGATAATTGTGTAACACAATTCAAGAACTTGTGCATGTTCTACTAGTTGAGCATGTCATTACAGGTGTTCAAAATATGTGGAACTTTTGTGAGGCTGGGCATGGAAAGGGGGATCATGATGGTGTAGGAGCATGTGTGAAAAGAGAATTAGCATGAGAAGAGTTAAAGTATAAAGACAGTGCAAAGTTGACATATGCAAAATCAACTATTGAGTGGTGTAATGCTTCGATGGGTCTAGGTAATGAAGGTATGTCTTCAGTTCGTAGATTTTTTTTGGTTGATGGATGATACTAACACTGCACCATATAAGGATTGTTGTACAATAATAGGATCGAGTGAGCTACACTCTTTCCTTAGCTCAGATGAAGGTTCATGGAGTATCAATACACGAAAGATGGAATGCTTTTGTTCTTCATGTACAATGCAAGCCTAGAATGATTATGAGTCAGGCGAGTAGGTTGACAAATGGTTGAAAAGTTATCTTAGCCCACTTCACATGTATCGCCCTCTAGCGACATTGGAACTAACATAGATGGAATCATCAATCAACTTTGACCACGTATCAAATATAGTTCAACCAGGTAATTTAATTTTTGAAATTCCTATTGTTATCTTACTTTGTAGTGTATTTGTAATGTTGACTAATTTCATGATATTTGCTACACATACCAATGTAGGTGATTGTAGATGAAGACAATGAAGAGGGAACACACTATTACTTGTGTCATTGTGTTGAGGCCAAAAAGATATTGGACGCCCCAATTATAGATGGAGAAAACATCAAATACCCTACAGACTTAGTTGTTGTTACTAGAATGTGGCTTAGAAGGTACCCACATAAGAGTGTTAAACATTGGCTGCTTTAGGAATTTGACACACATCGTAAGATTCTTCATTACTCAAACTTTGTCATTGAATCCAATGTTTGTTTGACCAAATATGGGGGTAGACCTTTGAACAAGACCTTGTGGAAGGTCCATGAGTTTGACCATGAGGCAATACTTGACACAATAAAGAGTAGAGCAGACCCGAATGGTTTGTTGGATTAATTTGTAAGTATACAAATTGGCTCTTATTAATTTATACTTGTATGCACATTAATTTGTTTGATGCCAATGCTATCATCTTCTTTTACTTTTCCTATTTGTAAGTAACCTGCTAAAAATTGATTGGTGTCCCCTTGTAGAAAGTGTAGATTTATGAGCCATCCAAGAGAATCTCAGCCAAAAAAGTAATGCAACATCCTTATTTTGATGATCTTGACAAATCACAATTATTATTTTAAGCCATTATAAAAGTGTGTGTGAAGCTTGATGAGGGAATTTCAAGTTATTCATTTGAAGTTAACCTTATCATGAGCACCTATGATGTAGACATTATAAGAGCATCTCGAATTTCAATTTATTCTATTCATGAGAGGTGTTGTGTGCAATAGGTATCTTGGAACTCCCAGTGAAGGTGTATGACTAGGAGTGACTAAGTTGAGAGATTGGCATGCCTATCCTCAATAGAAGCATCAAGATTTATGCCTTGTTGTTCCTAAGTTGGAACCAAATGGTGTGGATTTGTTGTTTGTAAGTGCCTTCCATCTATTTTCATTTCATTTCTATTTCGGATGCTATTTCTTTTTCTTCTTTTACTTTGTGTATTTGTAAGTAAACTACTAAAAATTGATTTGTATCTCCTTGTAGGAAAAGCTGATTTATGAGCCATTGAAGATAATCTTAGCCAAAAAATCATTGCAACATCCTTATTTTGATGATCTTGACAAATCTCAATTATGATTTGAAGCCATTATAAAAGAGCATGTGAAGCTTAACGAGGAAATCTCAAGTTACTCATTTGAAGTTAACCTCATCATGAGAAACTATGATGTACGCATTATATGAGAATCTCAAATGTATGAGTGACATTGTAAAAAATTTGTGAGAATGGAGTACCTAAGGCATTGTGCCTATGGTGCAAGGCACCTAGGCCTTCATTTTGTAAAAGGGATTTAGTATGTAGTGTCTTTATGTTTAAGGTCATGTTTTTGTTTTGAAATAAGGTCTTTAAGACCATGTTGCAATGTTTTGGGTCATTTTTGGTTAGGAGGAGTCATTTTGAGTCAGTTTGGTAAAGTTGCAAAAATTGTACATTTGGAGGATTGAATAACAAAGATTCACTATTTTCTGCGTTTTCCTACATTGAATTTTGTTGCTACAATAACTTGTACATTTTGGTATGGCCTAGAAGTTCTCATTTGTGCATTGGAATTGATGGAGGAGTGAACTACATTTCATTTGCATCTTGTATCATTTGATTTAATCAGGATTTGAGTGAGTTATAGTGTTTTGATAGCCTGCTCTGCGTCAATATAACTAGCATATAGTCTAACTTATTATAAAAACTTCATTTATTAAAATAAATCAACCTAATGATTATATATCAATATCAATATAGCATACATTCTATTGAAATAAATACTTGTAATGATATTTACTCAAATATTAAAATTTCTTGCTGCCCTCAAACATTTGTAATTCAAGCAACGTAATCCCTTAACATCCCAAATTGCAAAAGGGTAACAATCTTTGACAACCTGTTACCTAGATATCATGTTGGTTATGGGAATTCCTTCTGAGGCATAGAGATCATGTAGGACACTTCTACAATAAACTCTCTTGGTTTTTGTTATCTCAGAGTCATTTTTCCATGGTGTCCAATTTTGACTTGATAGAAAAAGTATCAATTACAAGCAATTTAAAGTTGCAAAGTGGTGCAACTTTCGTTCTGCAACTCGTGTGACCAAATAGACTGTTCTAATGTGTCTGAATGGGTATGTTTACACTAGGAATAGTCCTCTTTCGAACCCAAACATGTAGAATCATTTTGAGCTATGTTCAACTAGATCGATCCCTTAAGAGTCCAAAGTGTAAAAGGGTAACAATCTTTGATGGGCTATTACTTGAAAACCGTGATGCTTAAAAACTCTTTGTCTAAGCCTATGGGATTGCGTTGGGCCCCTTTACAATAAACTCTCTTAGTTTTTGTTATCTTAGAGTTGTTTCCTCGTGGTGTCCAGTTTCACTTGATGGAAAAAATGTCAAATCAAGCAGTGTAAAGTTGCAAAGTGGTGCAACTTTCATTTTGTAACTCATGCGACCAAATGAACTGTTCCAACACATCTGGATGGGTGAATTTACACTATGCATGGTCCTCTTTCACACCCAAACACGTGAAATTGCTTCGAGCTATGTTCAACCGACTCGATCCCTTAAGGGTCCAAAGTGCAAAAGGGCAACAATCTTTGACGGGCTATTACTCAGAAACCATGGCACTTACAAAATCTCCATCTGATCTTATGAGATCATGTTGGTCCCCTCTAAAATAACCTCTCTCTATTTTTGTTATCTCGGAGTGGTTTTCCCGTGGTGTCCAATTTTCACTTGATGGAAAAAGTGTCAAATGCAAGCAGTGCAAAGTTGCAAAGAGGTGCAAATTTCTTTCTGCAACTTGTGTGACCAAAAAAATTATTCCAACACATCTAAATAGGTATTTTTATGCTAGGAATGGTCCTCTTTCACACCCAAACATGCGGGATCGATCTGAGCTATGTTCAATCCAATCGATCCCTTAAGAGTCGAGAGTGCAAAATGACTGCAAACTTCAACATTCTGTTACTCAAATACCATGATGCTTAGAAACTTCTCATCCAAGCCCATGGGATAAAATTGGGCCCCTCTATAATAACCTCTCTATTTTCGCTATCTCAAAGGCAATTTCCCGTGGTGGCAAATTTTTACTTGGGGAAAAAGTTGTCAAATGCAAGTAGTTGAAAGTTGCAAAGTGGTGCAACTTTCGTTCTGCAACTCGTGTGACCAAACGGACTGTTCCAACACATCTAAATAGGTATGTTTATGCTAGGCATGGTCCTATTTCACACTCAAACACACAGAATCACTCTGAGCTATGTTTAACCAAATCGATCCCTTAAGAGTAGAAAGTGCAAAATGGTTGAAAATTTCAACATACTATTACTCAAATACTGTGATGCTTAGAAACTTCTAGTCTAATCCTATGAGATTACGTTGGGACCCTCTGCAATAACCTCTCTCATTTTTTACTGTCTCAGAGGAATTTTCCTGTGGTGGTGGGTTTTCACTTGGTGAAAAGTTGTCAAATGCAAGTAGTTGAAAGTTGCAAAGTGGTGCAAATTTTGTTCTGTAGCTCATGTGACCAAATAGATTGTTCCAATAGATTCAAATAGGTATTTTTACACTAGGAATGGTCTTCTTTTGCACCCAAACATGCAAAATCGCTCTGAGCTATGTTCAACTGGATCGATCCCTTAAGAGTCCAAAGTGTGAAATAGCTGCAAATTTCAACATGTTGTTACTTGGATACCATGACACTTAGAAACTTCTCTTTTAATCTTATGGGATTGTGTTGTGCCCCTCTACAATAACCTCTCCCATTTTTTGCTATCTCAGAGGAATTTTCCCATGGTGGCAAATTTTCACTTGGGGAAAAAGTTGTCAAATGCAAGTAGTTGAAAGTTGCAAAGTGGTGCAACTTTTGTTCTGCAACTCGTGTGACCAAATAGACTGTTCCAATGCATCCTGATGGGTACGTTTATGCTAGGAATAGTCTTCTTTCACGCCCAAACACATAGAATCACTCTGAGCTATGTTCAACCGACTAGATCCCTTAAGGGTCCAAAGTGCAAAAGGGAAGTGATTTTTGACAGGATATTACTTAGAAACAATGATGCTTACAAACTCTTTGTTTGAGCCTATATGATTGCATTGGGCCACTCTACAATAACCTCTCTTTTTTTTTGTTATCTTAGAGTCATTTTCCCGTGGTGTCCATTTTTCACTTGATGGAAAAAATGTCAAATGCAAGCAGTGTAAAGTTTCAAAGTGGTGCAACTTTTGTTTTGCAATTTGTGTGACCAAACAAACTACTCCAATGCATCTCGATAGGTATGTTTATACTAGGAATGGTATTCTTTCACACCCAAACATGCAAAATCACTCTGAGCTACGTTCAATCGGCTTGATCCCTTATTATAGCATGCAAAACAATCGAAAAGAGAAACATACACACGACGGTTGAGAAGTCCAAGTTTTCCACACAAAAAACATATGATCATCCTCAAGTCTAGCAAAGCACAAGATTTTTTTTAATTACCCTCCTTTCCCTTACAACATTATTCAACCAATTGTAATTGCATACAATGGTGGAACTTCGAAACATTTTATTTTTCCTCAATTAACAACTTTGGTTGTGAAGCATTTTGTCATTTTCATTTGAAATGATTTTCTATGCTTGAAAATTGGAGTCTAAGAGAAAAAAGTGATGCTCTCATGTAAATTTATTATTTGGTGTGATAAATGAAGTTTTCATTGTTGAGTCCATTTCTTATTTGTATTATAAATTATAACTTTCTTTTGTAAGAAAAATCAGATGCGGAAAACAATTCTCCTAACGTCCATACCTCAAGAAAGAATGTAGATACCCTTTAAAATTTACAATTATAGTCCAATTAAGATGCACTAAGAAACAGACAACAGAAACAGAGTATTTGAAAATCACACATGAACACCAGATATACGTGGGAAAACCCTTACGGGAGAAAAACCCACCACACCAAGAGAAATCACTTTGTATTATAGTAATGAAATTACATACAAATTCCAGACTTATCTTTTTGGTGTCATTATACAGCAACATTCACCATTAACATTCTTGTACAGGAATCTTCACATTACAGTCCACAGAATTCATCCACTGATACAATCACTCAACAACCTGTCGATTCAACCAACCGATTACAAACTGTAATCACAGAGTATATCCATGTCAAAATCTGTATGTAGAACTTCCTCACAGAACTGTCGCAACTGAATGTCTTCCAACTATTCCCATTTGGCTTCTCCTATTCAACCACGAGACTCCACATAGGATGGTCTTACTCGATCAATAGAATTCACAATGTACTGGCATCTCGATGAGACACTAACAGTGTCTTGCCGATGCCACATAGACTTCATATCAATGTCGCCAAGAGACTCAGTTATCGCTAAGATGGTCTATTGAGCTCCATGAGTTACACTGAATCACCAAGTAGTTGCCTAGACCTATCGCATTCAATAGGAGACCATAGCGAGTCACCAAAGGTATACCAAAGACACAAGTCATATTGAGCTCCAAAGGATAGTCAGCAAGACATACCGATATTGCCAAGAGGTTTCTCTGAGACATAAAGGTTACCCTGAAGAATCTTCATCATCGACAAGACTCATCAAAGTTGTTGGGACTTCTTACCGAGACCTTTGTGTTCCACCGATGACAAACATTTTCCAAGAGCTATACCAAGGAATGTATGGATGTTTCCCCGTCGGCGAGACTTTCAACATTCACTAAGACGTCTTCCTGGGACCAAGAGTTACTCTGATAGCCATCAACTATCAGCAAGACATTCACCATCGCTAAGACGCTTCATTGAGCTATCGTGTTACACCGAAGATCATGTTTGCCAAGAGTCTCCCCGAAATATAATTGAATGGCATGTCGGCCAGAGGTCTCTCGAGTGCTATGAGGTCATAAAGAATACACTATGTCACAACGATAGACTCCACAATGCAACCTTTTGGCAAGACATTTGCAAGGTCACAACGACCTGTACAAACCAGAATGAATCAAGCTGCTAGTCGGCTAGACAATGAAGATGTCACACTGACTTGTCTCTAATGGAGGTTTCAACCTGTATAGTTTGAGGCACATATTTTCAACATCTTTCTCCAGAGTCCATTTCCTATATAAGAAATAATATTGCAAAAAGTTGACATATAAATCTTTCGACGTGTTTATATGATGTCTGTATGATAATGTGTCAAGAAGTTAACTACTTCATCCACTATGAATATTATGTTTTGCAAGTGTTGTAAGATTATGTATCCTTTGCTTAATTGAGTTGTTCCAATCAAAGGATTAAATATATTTGAATTTTTTTATGAAACATTTAATGGAATACCAATTGAAAACATGTTTTTTCCTTTTAGATAAAGCATTTCATTGAACTCTTTGGATTAAACTGAATTGATATATGTAAGAACAAGGGAGCATTAAGAAATACATTGCTCAAGGATCTTAAATAAGCCTTCTCTCCCATTGCAATTTTGGGTGGATTATTAATTTCAAAGTATTGGGAATGCTTTGCCTCTTTACTAGTTGGAAGTTTCCATTCTAGAAAGCTCATCTCTTGATATATTTTATACTCATTCTTAATCAATTATCAAGTTAATAATTAGTGCATTTATTTATAGTTAATCTTTTCTTTTCAATTTGTGCAATTTTGGAATTTGTAACTCTACTAGTATTCCTAGAAATATTGAAGTTGTTTAGCATCGACTAATAAAGTTTTTTAAAATCAATCAATTAATATTCAAGACAAACCATGAAGGACAACAATGATCAATGTTATGGCTAAGAAATTAATAAGTATACATGTGAATAAGTCAAGCATGTACATGTGAATAAGGGAAGCACAAGTACTCAAAAACACGCAAGCCTTGAAGTATACACATGAATACATAGTATACACAAATTAATATAAAGTATATGCATGAATAAAAGGTATACACATGAAAACACATAAGTCACAAAGTATACACGTAAGTTGTAAAGTATACACTTGAATACACGTAACTCATATCTATTAAACCATGGATTTATAATGCAAATATAGACACCATTGATAATAAAAAAAAATTATTAACCAAATATCCATGTAGGTATACATCAATATATGCCAATATAAGTATAAAATATAGGTACAAAATAGCCATATAGGCTTATGAGAATTCCATATAGGAATACAATGTCAAATATATCCAATACAAAATATGTACAAAAATGCCATATAGGCATACAACAAAGGGCTCTGGAATCAAAAGTCATCACTCTCCATGCTCTCAAAATAAACTCTTTCCCTTTGCTTGTCGATCGGATGGAAATACGTCTATCACTCATTTATGTTGCGGTCTAGGAGTGCTCCTAGTGCTCTTCCTAGGGTTTAGTTCTTGGTCAATTCTTATCTGTTACAATAAGAAGTAAAGACATTAATATATAGACATTACATTAAAAAAAATGATATATTTAACAAAATAATCACTTACCGCCATATGATGATCACTCTCCACGAGGGAAATATTCAAATGACCATGTTGAGGCATACTGAAGCCCTATATAAACCATCCAAATAGAAATCAAACTACGAATCAATAAGGTTTGATTTTTCACTAACTAGCATCTATAACAATGAATGTAAATTGAAATTTAGTAATTTTCCTCATACCTCCCTTGTCAGAGCCATCAAGGATTCTATAGAAGATGAAACACCGATCTCCATTTCCCTCTAAACATTTGGAGGTGTTTCCACTTGAACATCTGAAAATAAAACAACAAATTATTCAATCACGAAAACTACAATAGCAATCCATGTAATGACTTATAATGTATGAGATAATGAACAAAATTTTGAGTACTTATTAAACTATATATTTTTGACTATCATGCTTACTATTTGCACTATCCATGTCTTGTTCGAAAGCACGTGTTTTTAGGATTTTACCCATACTAGCAAGCCAGTGAACCATTTGATAAAATGATTTCATAGACATGTACGATAATTGTGGTGGAATAGAGAAGATAGTGAACTATTTGAAAAAATGCCTCAAAGAAATGGGGTCTCATGGTGATGGAATGCCATTACAAAAAATGCATGTCATGGCATTCCATCACCATAAGACCCCATTTCTTTTAGGCATTTTTTTAAATAGTTCATTGCCTTCTCTATGGTATTATTTCTTACTATTATGCTTTGATAGAAACTTTTCCAAGCATCCATAGTTTTTTGGAAACTACCTATTTTAGGATTTTAGCCATAGTAGCAAGGAAGTGATTAGTTTGATAAAATGCTTTGGTACACATGTATGGAAAAGGTGGTATCATAGAAAAGGTGGTGAGATGTTTGAATAAATGCCTCAAAGAAATGTGGTCTCATGGTGATGGAATGGAATTCCATCACCATGAGACCGTATTTCTTGCCATTCCAGCACCATAAGACCACATTTCTTTGAGTCATTTTTTCAAACTACTCACTGCCTTGTCTATGCTATTGCTTATTATTATGCTTTGATAGATTTTTTCCAAGCATCCATAGTTTTTTGGAAAACACCTTTTTTAAGCTTTTAGCCATAGCAGTGAGGAAATGAATTGTTTGGTAAAATTCTTTGGTAGACATGTATGGAAAATGTGGTAGCATAGAAAAGGCGGTGAGCTATTCGAAAAAGAACCTCAAATAGATTGGGTCTCATGGTGATGGACGTCACCATGAGACTGCATTTCTTTGAGGCATTTTTTCAAACAACTCATTTCCTTGTCTATGCTATTGCTTACTATTATTCTTTCATATATTCCTTCCAAGCATCCATAGCATAGACAAGGCAATGAACTGTTTGAAAAGATGCCTCAGTAAAAAGTTGTCTCATGGAATGCCATGACAAGCAAATGCAATTGGAAGCTGCTCCTATTTATTACTTATGCTATGTGAAGTAATTGCATCACTTCTTTTGTTGACTTTCTAAACAACTATATTGTAGTTGAAATTTTGTCATCTATCAACATCTAGTTATTAGTTATGGAATGTGAAGTAATGCTTTGAGTTTGAAATATGTGCAATGCAATGTAATCAACGATATGAATATAAACTACACAAATCTATTAAGTACAATTCATTAGTTAAAATCTTTATTTTATTACCTGCTTGTAGGTTTGACTAAATCCACTGGCACTGGGAGGTGTTCCCTCAAAACCTCCAATATTAGCCTCTTCAACATCCAAAATCACATATTAAACTACCATTCATAAAACAATGCTATTAACATGTAATAAATTTATAATTGTTTACTAGTTGCATACCTCAACGATAGGTGTAGTGGAGAAATCAACATTGTGACCCTACAATTTTATTAAAACATAAAACTAAATTAGTTAATATTGCATTTGAAAATCAAAATTTAATAAATTCAATTCAATTAACATGCTAACTTTTACCTGAGTATCAATGCTATAGGCCTCATGCAAAGTGTCAGCTGCACTTGCCATCTCCACAGCTGCATATGGATCCTACATAGAAACCTCTCGAGTGTTAGTGGGGTCATATGAACAAGTCACCCCGCAAGATTGACACAAATGGGATCGAAGCCCACCACTCGAAGACTCCCCTGGATGGTACTGTAGAATAGGGTTGGCATGCTAGATGACACTCTGGGTCAAAGAGTTGATGGCCTGCAAAGTCTCTACATCAGCACTCTCCTTCACAATAGAAGGGATAATGATGTGCTCATGAGGCGGCCTAGCGAGAGGTCATCTCCCTTGCCACGTAGGATCTTGCTATGCATAGGGTCTATCTTGAGCCGACCCCCCACCTCTCCCCTGGAAGTCCCTCATATCAAAATAATTTGGGATTTTGTTCAAGATGAACTCCTAGTATAGTTTCCTAAGGAAATATTGCGGGACTTCACAATTATTGCATGGTGGGTAATAAAAAACCATGTACCACCTATCCCAAAAAAGTTCCTAATCTATTGGTGGTGGCACCAATGAATATGAAACCTCTTTACATTGAGGGTAAGATTTACATTTGTGTGTGGGTTAGTGAATAATGAGCACAAATCAAATTTTGTAATTTTTAAATATTTTACATCTTTATATGATAATTTATCTTAGTAATAAGCCCTAGCCACTTGCCTCCTATCTTGCCAACCAGTTAATTGTTTGCTAATTGAATCTACATGTTTTAAAATTTCTTTGAGTGAAGTTGCTAGGCTCATTCTTTCCATGGTTGAACCATTTGGATCATTCAACCTCCTGATTAAATCCTTAATTTGTTTTTTATTGTTCTCAATTTCACTCATTATTTTTTAATGAGTGCCAAGAGGATGTTGAGGGATTGGTGGAGGAGATTTTTATTATGGTTGATTAACTTGAGGATTTTGTTGTTGTTGTTGTTGTTGTTGTGCTTGTTGAGGAGTAACATATCCTACAAATTAAAAAAATAAATATAAAAAACAACCCAAAACTAACAAATTCAAAACAAAAAACAAACAATCCTTACCACTCAGACCTCCTCATCAACATGGCGGCTTCCTAGCGATGAACCAACAATAGTTTGATGAAGAATTTTGTAAAATAGCTCCTCCCAAAATACAAGTGCGAAAATTTGGGGTTTTGGTTGTGGGCAGTAAAAAAACACAGTCACAAGTTAGAATGATTTTGATTTCTTTTTTTTGCTTTTAATAGCTCATAACATGAGCATGTTATAACACTCTCACATTATGGGCTCGTTGTGGCTGAGCCTCAGACTCGTCACACCAAGCCATAATGTGAGCGTGTTATAACGTGCTCACGTTATGATATTTCAAAATTTTAAAAAAAATTTGGCCACAAATTGGCTACCCATCTTTTTGCACCCACCCTACAACAATATTCCTTTTTTCAGTTACACTCAAGTCTTCAGGTGGTGAAAATAAACATGAGGAAAAATTGACCTTAACTCGTTGTAGAAAATAGGTCCCACCTCAAAAAGGCATCATTTTTTTGTTACAACAGCTTCAAAATATTCTCCACATGCTCAAAAAATGCCCACCATAGGAGAACCAGATAGAAAAACTTACGAAGCAAGACAAGGAAAGCAGATAAAAAGTCAAAATTGTTTTATCCATATTAGCACCACGTGCTACCCATTTCCAATTGTGGAGAGAAAAATATTTTGTAATGTTTTATCAAAAGCCTAATTTGTACTATATTCAAGCTATGCATTGTTCTTCTCTTATCCATTATTTACCTTGATCATTATCAATCCCCACACAGATTCATTCTGTGTATTTTTCCAATCAAGTGTTATACTCTTCTTTAGTTGGCCATTTCACATTCAATAAACCTTGCACTTTAGTACTGTACTGAGAATATCTAGCATCAATTAAGACCCATTCCTCTTTAACAAAAAATTTCCATCTTTGTTTCAATCTCCACCATTGTATCAATATTTGGATTTAGTAGGATATAGTCAGTGACAGTTAATGCCATCATAGTTGCTGCAAGCATCCCTCCTAAATCTTTCTTCTAGGTGTCAAATGGTTGCAACTCACCTTTTGGACTCAATATTTGAGGAATACCATGTTCTTCCATTTCTTTAAAAAAATTTAGCTTACTTTGTAGTTGCACACCTAACTTTCCATGGAAATTAGTTATCTCATTGACATAGTCAATAGTTTGTAGGATTTTAGGGATGTTAGTAGGTGCCTCAGGATCCTCCTTTATTCTAGGCATCATTTCCCTTAAAGCACTCACCCTAGTAATCCAATTATTCCATTCATTATTGAAGGCCTCTTGTACTTGTATATACTTTGTGTTTGCTTCATGAATATTCTTATAGGTGACCTAAACATCATCAACCTTGTTGACCAACTTGGTCACCCTATGCTTTAATACATCCTCAAAGATCTCATTTTCCACCTTAATAGTTTCAAGCTTTTCCTTCTTGACATTTTCTTTCTCAGTATTCGACTAATCATTCAAATCTTTATTTTTCAAGGCCAAGGTTTCCTTATCCTGTGTAGAAAAATCTGAGGAAGAAGAGGATGGTAGGGTTATTATCATTTTTGATTGAGTAGCTTGAATAGTGGCCCTCATATTATTTATCTCATCCAAGGCCTTATTGTACTCCTTCACTAAAGAATCATACTTTTTCTAAGAAATATGTATAGTATCCACACTAAGCATTGCAACATGAGCAGTTAACTTAGTTGCTTGGACAAGAGTTATATCTGTAGCTCTTTTGACCACTAAGGAACCAATAACCTCTTGAATAGGCCTAGAAACATCATGTTTATAGTATTAGGTTCCATAGAACAAATTGCAAGAGTATGCAACTTTGGACTATATGCAGATCTAAACGCCTTATCCTCAAATTTCTCCTCAGATATTGAAGCCTGAGGGTCCCTTCTTACTGCATCATATACTATAGCAACAATGATAGTGCACCCTAGTAATAACATGATTCCACTATCTTTGACAATTTTCCTAGCCTTAGTGGGAGTAATAGCTGCAATTTCATCCTTGATCTTTTCCTCCTCTTATTTCTTAGCTTCTTCTTGATGAGAAGGTTCAACATTAGCTCGAGCTAATTCAAGTCTCTCCTTTATCTCTTTACTCCATTATTGAATCATAAATTCCTAAAATTCTTTGGATTGCACAAACTTATCATCAACTAGGAATTCATCACATTCCTTGATTCTTGGATCATCCTCACTTTCTTAATCATATTGCCATTTGAAAATTCTGTCAGGGGGAACATCTAAACTATGAGTTTCCTCAATATGAGGAGGAGGGAATTTCTACTCAACCTCCTCATTCCCTAGCACATGTTCTGCCATTTGTTCCTCCCTAACTTATTGAACATCTGTAGGCTGCTTTGGGATATCCATAGCTTGTTGTTGTTGTTCTAGGAGAGCTTGTGCTTTATCAACATCCTCCTTCACCTTCACCTTAAAATCACCACTCTGATAATCCCTTAACATAGTGAAAGCTCTCTCAAGAGGGTCAACAGTGACATTATATGGACTTATATAGAAGACATTTCTCTTAATGATACTTTCTTCAATGTTCATTATAGCTATCCATTCCTTCTTTCTAGTCATGACAGCCTCATCACTTGTCAAATTCCTTATTACATCATCTCTATAGAAGAGCTCATGGAATATCACTTTTAGGTTTTTCTCTCTTCCTTTTCCTCCCACAAATCCTTCTCGATCAAAAATCCTAATCTCATTAAAAGGAATTATGAGGTTATTCACCATGATCCCAAAATTTTCATACCCCTCAGGGGCAGTGATTGTGAAGTAAGCAAAAGCACATTGGGTATTCACCACAATACCCTTCTTGGGCTTTTTGAACATCTCATAATCCATATCATCAATCTACCATAGGAGTTCTATAAATTCCAATCAATTAGAGACATACATGGGCAAGAATTGTGGTGCCACTTTAGCCCCATAGGCTTTGATCGAAGTATATTATGAATGAAGAAACCAATCTTCCCAATTATGTGTTGCTCTAGATCCTAGTGTATCTTTTGGGTGTATGATATTTCTGATTTCTAGAGAAAGCTTGTGAATAGGTGTTACACCCAACGCTTCTAGGATACCATATCTTATAACATTAGCAAGCATGACATAATTGGAACTAGGACAGTCTTGATCCCAAATGTATGTCCACATTTGTATTGGAAAAATATTATTTTCATTTTCCTTGAATTTCAATTCCAACTTCCCTTTCTAGTCATAATCACCCTCATATAAGAGCATATGCATTAGCAGAGAATAATGAGGGAAATGTAAAGGGATCACCTCCTTCTTCAAATTGAGGAAATCCTCATGCATCTGATCAACAACATAGTTGGCATAATCAAACCCAGTGTTCCGATTATGACCCTGTATATCTACTACCATTACCAATAAATTAGGGGCTATCCTTACCTCAAAATTTTGAGCTAACACTTGATTCAGGAAATAATAAGTGTTCTTGAAATAATCCACAAACTTATCACACGTAAAAGGCTCAACATCCTTAGCAAGGAATTTCTCCTTGCTCTTTCTATGTTGAACAATAATTCTATTTATGTATGCAAATTGTTTATTCTCATATTCAACATATAGCTCAACACGCTTAAACTTTACAATGTAATTGGGATTTAACCCAAATACTTCCACCATCTTGTCCTTTGTCACTTCTAGGATCACATCACCATTTTCACTCTTGATTGTTCTGT
The DNA here is from genome assembly GCA_007258455.2 of Sequoia sempervirens. NCBI lineage: Eukaryota > Viridiplantae > Streptophyta > Pinopsida > Cupressales > Cupressaceae > Sequoia > Sequoia sempervirens. The sequence continues at coordinate 61,567 of VDFB02356065.1, forward strand.
CAATTGGATTATTGTACCTGGCATATTCCATCATCAAGTCCACCTCTACAAACACATTTGGTACCACCAGCTTTCCAAGGTTCAGCCCCCATAAGTAACATGGAGGTTTACTAGAATACTACCTATTAAAATCATATCGAAACAATTGCCACCCACTCTAAGCTAGGCCTTTTCACCAATTTCACTAGCACTATCAATTAACCTAGTGGTCATGGAAACTTGACCTATAGGTCTTTTTCCAATTTGTGACCCTCCTTCCTTTATGTCTCTAGAGGCCTCTTGCATAAACCTTTCCATTTCCTTTTTTTCACTTCTGGACCTAGTAGACGTTGAAGGAGTAGTTGGTGAAGGGTTGGATATAGCAAGTGGTTTCAACTTAACCTCAGATGAAACATCCTATGTTTTAAGTCATTTAACCCTCTTTTGTTTTGGTTTCCTCTCTGGCCTAATACTAGATTCACTGGGCCTTGGATCACTCATGTTTGCAATGTAGGAGAACTAGGGATTATAATTTATTACAATCGAAAATAAACCCTTTACATGCATGAGAACACAAGGCACTACTTACAACACACAAATATCTCCCCAAACTTTACCCAACACTTATCACTAAATTGAAGCCATGAGCAATGGACAAGCAGATAATCTTCTCAATTCCCTATCATCTTTCTAAGGCATTTCACCTTAATACTTCAGCAAGAAAGAGATATACAATTTGCTTACCTGAGTGAATGCTATGCCACAATTGCTGCTGTATTTTCTGGAGCTTCTTGCATAATTTCCTTAGCTTCTGGTATCCTTTCTACTTGAGAGTGAATGCAAATGCATGACTAACCAGGTATCTAATTTCTTTTATGGACAAGAGATAGGCGTGCCACCATTATTACTTGATAGGAAGTTCGCGCGAGTGAACTGACAATTAGTCGTTCACGTTTAAACCCTGATCGTTGATCACTCTATTTTAAAACTATATCAATGGTTATCAATTCACCTCGCTACTTTCTTCCTTGCTTTATATGATGTCTCCAAGATTTTTCCACATTCCCTCTTCATGCAATAGTTGTTGCTTATCGCTAATATACCTCATCCTTGACCAACTCCATCAGCAATGAAAACATCCATGTGATGAAATCACAGCCCTTGGATCCATGGCTTATCTTTGATCACGTTCATTTTCCCATCACACATCACTAATTAAAACTTCACACCTTGGATCCTATTAGCAATGGAGATACAGTGAAGAGATCAGATTAGGACATGTACACTTGCATGAGAATCAATGATACAAAAGACATCGCAGATTAGATTTATTTAGATTAGCGAAAGAAACTTTAAACAAAGAACTCCATCACTCATCACTATTTTGGAACTTAAGCTTTGGAATGAATCTGAGATGGGTGATAAAATACAAAAAACATCAGGCCATCACTCATTGCTAATTCTCCTCATATAGTTTGCAAGTAATTATTGATGAGAGATCTTCATAGTGACATTGTTTATCACATATCTCTAATATAGAACTTATCACTTAAAACATATCTGTGATATGCGATGCATGGGAAACCCATCATATTGCTCATTTCTAATTGAAATTAATCATTTCATAATCATCCACGATGAGCGATGAAGGTAAGAACATAAGGTCGGAGGCCATCACTTATCGCTATTTTAATACTCAAGGCTCAAAAGCCATTAGCAATAAGCGATCCTTTAATGATACAAGGAACATCATTCATCACACATTGATATCAAGAGCTCCAGCAGCTATTCGCAATGAGTGAAATCAAAGAAATACCGCTAATCGCTTATCGCCTATTTGGAACATATGCTTCTGAAGTAATCAATGATGAGCGATAAAGAGAGATGGTCGACAAGACTCAAGTGAAAAGTTTTAAGCACATCCTCATAAGTTTCTCTAATAAAGGGGCCCCTCTAGGATGATATGATAGAAAGGGCTCAAATACTCCTAAGTCATAAAATGCAAAGGATGTAAAGGCCAAAAAGGTTCTTTACTTAACCTTATAAAAATAAGAAATTCAGACCTAGGCAAGAGGGACCGGTTACCCTATGACCGTGAATGGCATAAGATGTTTTAATGTGACCGGTGATGGCTAATAGGAAGTCAATAGTAAAATAGAACCCCCCAACAATGAAGAGAAAATAAACTCAAGCTCCACAGGTATTAGCCAAAATGTGACAAGGTTTTGAGATGGAACATAAAAAATTTGCAGGTTCCATCAGTGGCTCTGACTGGGGACACATGCCTCTTGTAGGCATGGCAAGATCCTAAAATCTCAAGTTGAAGCAGACCAAAACCAGGGGATAAAATAAGAGGACCAAAACTAGGGAGCTACCCAAACTAGGTAGCAGGACCAAAGCAGACACAACAAAAGAAAACACACCTGTATACATGATATACAAAACCTACAATGTACATGGAAAAATAACATACTTAGGAGAAGTATGGCTTTAAGAACTGTCCATGTATTAGTAGTTCAAAAAGTTCACCTGTTAAGCTTTAAAGGAAATATGAATCCTCCCCATGTGTGCTAGCTATCAAATAAGGTCCTACCCACAATGCTTCAAACTTTCCATGTTTACCCTTATCTTGAGGCCTCGCATTCCAGGCTAACACCATACTATTTACCTCAAAATTTTTGGGAGAAGCTCTCTTATCATGTAAATGCTTAACTTGTAACTGCATCTTCATATTTTTAGCATGAGCTTCTCTTCTAGTTTCATCCAATTGCACTAGATTATTTATTTTGTGTTGCATATCATCACATATCTCTTCATCACACTCCTACATGAACTTATACATCTTCAAAAGGTTATTCTGTGGCAATCTAGCATCTAGACCATATACTAAGCCAAATGGTGAATAACCAGTAGCCTTTTTCACAGTCACTCTATCTGCCCAGAGTTCCAATTTTAGCTTTGAGCCCCAAGCTTTTTGGTTCTTCTCCATCACTCTCTTGATGATTTTCATCAAGCTCTTATTACTAGAATCATCTTGACAGTCTAAAAGAAACCCTTTACAAATATGAGAACACAAGGCATTGCTTACAACACACAAATATCTCCCCAAACTTTACCCAATACTTATCACTAAATTGAAGCTATCATCAATGAACAAGCAGACAATCTTCTCAATTCCCTATCATCTTTCTAAGGTATTTCACCTTAATACTTCAGCTAGAAAGAGATATATGGTTTGCTTACTCGGGTGAACGCTATGCCACACTTGCTGCTATATTTTTTGGAGCTTCCCGCATAATTTCCTTAGCTTTTGGTATCCTTTCTTCTTGCAAGAGAATCCAAATGCACGACCGACTAGGTATCTACTTTCTTTTATGGCCAAGAGACATGCATGCCACCATTAATGCTTGATAGTAAGTTTACACGAGCAAGCTAACAATTAGCCACTCACATTTAAACCCTAATCATTGATCACTCTATTTTAAAACTATATCAATGGTTATCAATTTGCCTCACTACTTTCTTCCTTGATTTATATGATGTCCTCAAGATTCTGCCATGTTGCCTCTTCATGCAATAGTTGTCGCTTATCGCTGATATATCTCATCCTTGACCAGCTCCATCAATGATGCAATCATCCATGCAATGAAATATCAACCCTTGGATCCATGGCTTATCTTTGATCATGTTCATTTTCCCATCGCACATCGCTAATTAAAACTTTGCACCTTGGATCCTATTAGTGATGGGAGATACAGTGAAGAGATCAGATTAGGACATGTACACCTACATGAGAATCAACGATACAAAAGACATCATAGATACTATTTATTTAGATTAGCAAAAGAAACTTTAAACAAAGAACTCCATTGCTAATCGCTCTTTTGGAACTTAAGCTTTGGAATGAACCTGCGATGAGCGTTAAAATACAAAAAAATTAGGTCATTTCTCATCGCTAATTTTCCTCATATAGTTTGTGAGTAATTATCGATGAGAGATCTTCACAGTGACATTGTGTATTGTGTATCTCTAATATATAAATTATCACTTAAAACATATCTACGATACATGATACACGAGAAACCCATCACATTGCTCATCGCTAATTGAAATTAATCATTTCATAATCATCTGCGATGAGCAATGAAGGTAAGAACATAAGGCTAGAGGCCATTGCTTATTCCTATTTTAATACTAAAGGCTCAAAAGCCATTAGCGATAGGCGATCCTTCAATGATACAAGGAACATCGCTCATCGTACATTGATATCAATAGCTCCAACAACTATTCATGATAAGCGAAATGAAATAAATACCACTCATTGCTTGTCACTAATTCAGAACATACACTTCTAAAGTAATCAACGATGAGTGATAAAGAGAGATGGTCGATGAGACTTAAGTGAAAAATTTTAAGCACACACTCATAAGTTGTTCTAATGAAGGGTCCCCTCTAGGATGATATGATAGAAAGGGCTCAAAGACTCCTAAGTCATAAAATGCAATAGATGTAAAGGAAAAAAAGGCTCTTGACCTTATAAAAATAAGAAATTCACACCTAGGCAAGTGGGACAGGTTACCCTATGACCATGAATGGCATAAGATGTTTTAGTGTGACTAGCAACGGGTAATAGGAAGTCAACAGTGAAATAGAACCCCCCAACTATGAAGAGAAAATAAACTCAAGCTCCACAGGTATTAGCCAAAATGTGATAAGGCTTTGAGATGGAAAATAAAAAATTTGTAGGTTCCATCATACCCATTAACATCAAGCATATAGACCTTCATGCAGAGGTATCATAGTTTGCATCGACTCTATCCGTACTCGAGCTTGAAGGGGTGAACCTTTCTAGATACAATATGTATGAGTTGCATTATTCTCTCAAATGACACCACTTTTCCAAGAGTGATAGAGTGAACATCCTTAACCCATTGTTTGTAGAGGGAAAAAAATTGTTTGAGGGGGCTATATAGAACTAAGCAATTCGGTCAAAACTAGGAACATTCACTGACACATTAGGGGACTTCCTAGCATGAGGCCTTGAGAAATTGATTCTGTCAGAGTACCGAGAAGTCACAACTAACAAGGTGACTCAGTAGTTGCATCTTCTAGAAAAGAGTGTGATCCCTCAATGAGTGATTGAATTCTTCCAAAGGTATTGGTGGACATGGTGTCAGAGACAACTTCCATGTCCTAGGTGTTGCAGACTCATTATTGACAACCTTTACTTTAGGTGCTCCATTTTGAGGACTGTTAGCTATGAAAGAATGCCATGTGACTAACAGTTTTGTTGATGGGGCATGGAGGCCCTACAATTGAAAAAACCTAGAGTTGTACTTGGTACACAAGAGGGATGTTGAAGTAATTTTATAAGATCTTTAAGTGGTGTCATTATCAACAATTGTAATCTTCCAAGTTATTTTAATAATAAAACATTATATATTATATAATAATAATATAATATTATATATTATATTTTAATGATAAAATATTATATATTATATAATAATAATATAATATTATATATTATATTTTAATGATAAAATATTATTTACTATATAATAATAAAATAATATTATATTGTGCCAATAGTGGCATGGTGTTATGGTTAAGTCATTGTGTTGTTATTCTCTCCATCAAGGTTCAAACCCCATTGGTGCGTAATTATTGAGAATTCAATATTGGAGAGGAGGTCCCCCATTTGTGACCTCATTGGTGCTTTGGCTCAAAAAATTAAAAAATTATTATTATATTGTACAAGATATTATAATACTAATATGTACTAATAAATATTAATATTATCATATAATATATATTATATATTATTATTATTATTATTATTATTATATTAGTATGATAATAAAAATTTTATTATATTATATATTAATATGATCATATATCCAGTTTGGACAATTATAAGTAAACAAAAAAGCAATTTTTTCTCTTTATTCACTATCAACTATTTGTTGAGCATGTAGGTAGAGGACCGACGAATGAATATCCACTTAAACAAATATCCGTTTTTGCATTTTAAACCAAATTTCATCAATTCCTTCAATTTCATCGGCATTCAACTGAGGTAAGGTGAAAATTCTTGTTTTTGATGATTTCAACTATTTTATATGCTTTTTAACATACATATTAGGTTTTTGTAAAATATTTTAGCAATTAGTTTAAAATTATGTTAATTTTAAAAATTATGATTTTAAATAGGGCTCAAATGGAAGAAATTGATAGAGCAAACCCTCCTCCAAACCCTCCTTCAATTCAAGATTTAATTGAAATAAATATGACTAAATTAAAAAACATTGCTGAGAGATACTGTAACCACATACATTTGAGTTCAATAACTCCTAATATAGAGGCCATAATCAGTCTTGTTCAAGGCAACACTAGGCATCATACTTCATTTCAATAGTGGAGAGATGTGAAGATGCTGGAATATGGAAATGGTTTGGGCTACGATGAGATTAAAAAATTAGAAATATCTAAAGCCAATTTAACCCAATATTTTGTGAACCCAAAACTAGATAACGTGTTGGTTTATGTAAACCAAAAATTTCCATAAAATGGAGCACACATGAGGGCATATCAAGAAACTTTTAGGATCATTGGTGGATGGTGTTTGATAAACCACCCTACAAAAACCTCGATGTCCCTCTTTATTTTCTCCAAACATTATATGCGAAATTTATTTTAGGAAAATATGTCAACTATTTTGATTTAAAGCATTTTCAAGGAGTAGGTATGGGAATACCCCAAGATAGTTTTAGGGAAATGCATTAGATGCAAGTTCCCTATGTACCTCCTCATTGTATTCCTCCCCACCTCCAAAACCTCATCCAGACATTGTTTCTGATGTGACCCAACATAGTCTCTTGGCCATACACTCTTTGATTGGCCATTTGATTACACAGTCCTCACAGTTTTCCCAGCTACCTGGTAGTGATACTCCTTGTGCTTCAGTTGATGCTGGTGCAACATCATCATCTACATATTTGTGTGCCTCATCAGTGTACTATGTGCAACCATATATGTCTAGGTCCTATGGGAGATACTACTAAGACTCCCCTCGACATAACCGAGTATGAGGTGCATGATGTGTCACGTGGAGACATGTGAGGGAGGAACATATGCAACACCATCCATGATTGGAGATGAGGAGCAACAACAACAATATTTTGTATAGGTAAAACTTAAATTTATTTCATAGTGCATTTCATTTAAAATTATTATAACAAATTGTACATTACTAATGTATATTTAAGTGGGAATGGATAGTTGATGAATGAGGATTAGATTAGAGAAGTACATCATGGTACTCTTTCGGCCATTGAATTTGGCCTAGACATGGTATAAATTTTTGTACATATAAATTTTTTTTATACACATCATTTAAATTGTGACTAATTAAATACATACTAATTTATATCTTGATCTTATTTTACTTTTGCAGTGTACTCCAGATGTGACTGATGTGACACCTTTTACCATGATGAGTTCATCTCAAACAATCTCAATTGCATCATCGATTCAGGTATATGGTTTTTTAATATCTAGTAGATATATAAGTTTCTAGATATATATGTAGATATATGTCTAGTTTATGTTTGTTTGTTAGCCATTATATATTAATTTTTTCAATTTTATTTTTCCTCTTATAGAGTGTTTCCCCATCCACGTATGCAGATCCTCTACCATTTCAATGTGCTAAGACTCCTAAGCATCCTAAGGAACCATTATTTGTTGAATGTATGTCACCCAAAGAACAAATGATTGAGGTAATGAAGAACTGAATTTGACTTTAGTTTATGGTTTAGTATAGTGATTAGATGTTACTTTGAAAGCTTTAAAAATAGTAGATAAGTTTCTATCTAGTAGTCTAATTTATTTACCATTGATCTAATTAATCTAATTTATGGTTCAAATTGTTTTTGTGTAGGAAACTTCTCATCCATTAGGTGGCATGAAGAGGCTATATTTTGATGATTTGCCACAAGATTAGGATTTTCTTGACATCACATAGCTATTTGAGATATACATTGTATATAGACCATGAGATGCCATATGCCACATTTTGTAAATATTGTTTTGAGTTGGCATATATACCAAATTTGTATATGTACATACACAATTACTCTACACTTTTATATATAAAAGTTGATATTCAACATATTTTGTTTGTTGTGTGCATGTTTTACTACTTTGAAACTTAAAATTTGAATGTATAATCACTTTATAATGGTTGAGATATGATGGATAACATGTTATATCTATTGATTTATTGCAATCTTGCACTTCAATAGTTTATGAATTACATGTCATTTTCACTCATGTTATACTACTAAACTAAATTTGGTTTCCTTGGGAAACTTCACCAAATTTGATCCATTTATTGTTAGTTTGTATAGTTGCAATATCCTTTAACCTTTGATTCCTTGATTCATTAACATACTTAGTCTCTATAGTTTCATTTTGCTATTTATCCTTTCAATAAATTTATATTTCCCCTTTAGCAATGATGGATATTTCAATTTGAATTTTCCTTTTGAAATTAGTGCATCAAAATAAATGACATGGAATACAAATTTTGGCACAATTTTGGTATAATGCAACATGAATAAATTAGCAATAAAGCATACCATACTTCATTTATAATTAATTAATAAATCACAAATTTTCATCAAGAAAGATTCAAACTAATGTTATAAAAGTAGTCCATAATAACCTTAGTCCATGTCTCCCTATCCCAATTAATCCAACCCAAACCTTAATCCATTATTCAACTATTAAATCAAGCTTACATATCCCATTAATAACAAATTAAATCAATCCAAACCTTCAACCAAGACACCAAAACTATAATCCATATGATGATGGTTATGGTTTAGATGAAGACACCATTGACGAGATTGCTGAGCTTTTGGTTATGGTTTTTGATGACTAACTTGATTCTGTTGAGATTTTTTTCGTGAGATTAAGCTCTATCACTCTACATCCAAGATTTACCTTATATAGTCCAAAAATACACTTGATTTTCTATCCAAAGTCGAAAAATAGGTGGGATTTTATTCACCATTAGTTGCTACTACTATATATTCATATATTATTGACAACCTCAATTATTTGATTCAATCTAGGCTTGGAATTTTATATGCCATTGACATGTTATCTAGTTATGTTGGAACCTCATGAACTAAAATAGAAGGAAAACTACTATTCTTCCACTATATTCAAGGAACTCATAGTTTTGGGATTCTCTATGCAATAGGGGTTGATATTGATTTGATTGGGTACACTAATTTTGATAGGCCAATTGATTTGCTTGATTGTAAGTCTAATTCTAGTTATAGTTTCTCACTAGCTTCTAGTTAGGTATATGTTGGCCAAATAAGATGCAAAGTACCATTCTCTTTCTTCCAAAGAAGCTAAGTATCAAGGTTCTATAAATTCTACTACTATTATTTCTTTTTCATCAAAATTTTCTTACTAAGTTTAGTATCCAATTATGTAGGACATATATTATATTTTATAACAATGAGAGTGCTACATTAGTCTACTAGAACCTATTCCATCATAAGTGAACCACACACAATAAGGTTCACATACATTACAGTCAAGAGTTCATTCATAGACAAGTCCAAAATCTTCACCATTGCTTGACTATTAAGTAGGTGCCAACATCTGAACCAATATAGGAATGTGTGAGTGATTTTGATGTGAAAATATATACATGTGACATTTGTGAACATACATAAGTAGGTGCATATGCATAATATTTTTTATTCTATGCATATTTTCATCATGATCATCATTATTTGTATACGTTCGATACACTTGATGATAATTATACATACATGTGATATTTTTCAACATACACAAAACATTCATAATCATCATATTTTGCATACATTCTACCATCACTATAACCAAAAATGATCATATATCATATTTTTCATGTCCTCATGTACAAATACATCTTATATCATCTTTTAACCATCATAATCATCAATACAACTAATAATACCGATATAATTTTATCAATGCCCTCACGTACAAATACATCAATGCATCTTGCTATCAAGCTATCATAGTTACACAACTAATATGTGCCTCTGATATCCTTGCTCCATAATGTACATCTCAAATCATTGCTACTCTCAAAGACACATACATTGAAATATTACAAAAAATGTTAAAAAATAGAAAAAACGCTAAGTAAAAGTAATTGAACAATGAAAGCAACATGAACTCCAATGCTGGATGCATTGCAATCAAACCTCACATCCTACTCAAATATTGTGTTGAACAATTCTTTCATATAAATGTTAGAAAAGTATGGATTATAAACAACATGAACAACAAATCCAACTGACCATTCTTTGAAATCAAATGCAAGATTATAAATCAAGAGATAGAAGTATATGAAGAAGTGTAGACATTTAACTAAGTCTTGATCGATATTACGCATTTGAATATGATTACTAACATCATTCTTCCTAAATAACTTGTGCTTTAATCATTTAATTAAATAATCTTTATTATTTAGTTAATTTAATCAATTTCTACTATTAATCAAATAATTAACTTTATCAGATTAATTCACCCTCTTCTCACTAATGTTCATCCCATTTAATTAAATAAATAAAATTATTTAATTAAAACCCTAATGTCCTCTCATTTGATTAAATAAATCTAATTATTTAAACAAATTTCATAAATCCCCCCCAACTTGTCTAAGTTAATTAATCCTGAATTAATTAATCTTAAGCCACCTCCTAATCTTCATTACCCATTTCTCTAGATTTTAACCCCATCAAGGTTAAATAAACCTATGATCAACTAACCAAGTTGTACAATAAAATCATTTCTTTTAATTAACTAAGTAGCCTATTTTCCCTCACAAAGGCATATTCTTTGGAATATTCCCCTCAACCACCCCTTTAATAAATTTCCCTCCAAAAGCTTTAAAATCCTCTTACAAGGGCATTTGACTCCACTTACATGTTATCTTGTCCCTCTTACATTCTCAACCATATTAACTCAATTCTCTTACACTCCTCTTACACAATCCACCTAAGCCTTAACTCTTATTACACATCCCTTTTCCCAAAATGTGCTCACACATGTGTGAGCACATAGCCCTATTGCTTCTCTTAGCCTTGTGACACTTGTCACTTGGCTATTGATTCCCATCTTAGTCCCACATTTTCCAATTTCACTTCTTCCAACCCTTGAGTCCTATAAATAGAGGGCTTCTTTATCAAGAATAGATCCACCTTTTCATGCAAAGTTATTATACTCATTTTCATCCATAAATCATCCAATTACTATCATTATCTTTGAGGGAAATTGGCATTTATCAAATCCATTTTCATCCACAATCTTAGACATTGTTACTGTACTCAAACTCATCAAGAATCTCAAAGCTTATCACAAGGGATTTGGAAAAGGGCCACTTTCCACATCAAAGTGATACCAATCCCCCTATGGGATGGAGGTTTGATTTACTTAGATAGGTTTACATGCTTTCATATGCTTGTTTTTATTCTTTTGTTTCATGTTTTCATCTCTTAATATGATTAAGAATTCCATAGGAAATGATGGTTTTTAGCTTGATAATGTGACTAACCTTGGTTGTTTTGTTCATGTTTAGCTAAGTGAGGATTATCATTCAAATTTTGGCACTAGGAGGGGTAACCATCTAAAAAATCTCACATTTTAGTTTTGAAATCATGTTTTTTGTAGCTATGGGAAGGTGACACCATTTTTTGCAACCAAAGTGTCACCTTTGCTTGTTGCACAACTTTTGTAGGACCATTCAGTGCCACCTTTTCTTATTGTGTCACTTTTGATACATGTCATTGCTATCACTATTCTCTGTCACATCACTTTTGATGCATCACCGCCTTTGATTTCTCTGTTGACTGTGATTTTGCAAGTTTCAACCAGAATGTCATGTTTGCTTTAGCATCACTTTTGCAAGTCCCACGTTGCTTTTTTGCTCTCTATCTACTACAGAGTGCCACCTCTACCAAAATAGTCTCACCTTTGCTATCCAATGCCGCTTTTACAAATTGGAAAAAAGCATCAGCTTGGAAGATGAGAAGAATTTTTTAATGCTCATTGTAATAACTTAAGAAATCCATTGCTTCCTTTAATTTTCTATTTTAAGACCAACTAGCTTCATTTTGGGTTTAAAATTAATCATTGACTTGAGCTTTTCAAATTGGTTAAAATTGAAATTACGAACTTACTAAATCATTGGTATGTTGGGCTAAAATTGAACAAGGAAAACTCACACTCAAGTTTGGTGCTTAAAATGAATTCACTATTGATTTGAAGGATAAAATGAAAAAGTGTCTTAAGTGAGTGATATTGTCTTCGACACACTTTAGGTATGTATCCTCTCCCCTTGCACTTTGTGCGATCTTGGGTGAAGAGAAGCACTCAAAAGTGTAACTTTTTTTTTGATATTGAGTCACCTTTAGAGGGCGTGCCTCCCAACTTGTGAGAGGGAATGACCCAAGTGGTGCTTTCATTTCGGCCTGCTATATAAATTAATTGGTTGTGACTAAAGTCATCAACCAGCTGGTGTTGTTGTCCTATGCTGAAAAAATGTCTCCCTTAGTATCCTTGTGATGCGTAAAAACCCTTAGATCTTTCTAACGGCTAGGAGGACCCTTAATTGGGTGAATTTTCGCAAGTATAACACCATTTTATCTGAAAATATTTTCATTAAGAACCTTGTTTATAGTGACCAACCAAGTCCACTCCCAAAGTGTATTTTAAGGTAGTGCATTGGAATAACACTATTCCAAGAAGTTACTTACCATGTTCGGTTTTTGGTTGAGGCAATAAAGAAAATAGGGAAGGGACTCTTTTGTTTGGCATGCCAAGATGGTACATTTAATTGACATAGCCTATGTGTCCATTCCATCTTCATGGATTAATCATCTCCTATGATTGGTAAGCCTACTAAGAAATACACACCCACTTGAGCAAGGATTGTTGTTAGAAGATTAATCTTTACTTGGTAAAGGTTATTCTTTAATTGTAATTATTTATTAGCTTGTAGGAATATTCCAAAGGAATCCCTACAAGTATTTTATCTTTTTGTCTTCTCACACATGTGTGAGGATGACTCATTTTATTTTTAATTCCTTTATTAAGGAATATTTCTAGCCACCTCCTTAAGAGGTTCTTGACACATTGCACACACATATATGAATGGTGGCATTCATTGAGTTGGGAGTTACATTCTAACTCGTCTTCTCAACTCTATTTATTGAGGTTCATCTCCTCTTATTATTCACATTCAAGCAAGCAATCTTAAGGATTAAGTGCTCTCTCTCTTGTATCATTCTTAGGCATTTTTCCTCCATTCATAATACTGGGGTTTTCTCTCATTTTTTCCCCTTATCAAATTCTTGTGTTTCCTTTGCATTTGGTGGTGCTTGGTATTGGCTTCTCTATTTATTGGTAATCTCTTTCTTTCAAACAATGCTCATTAGTTAGTACTTTCCATTGCTCATTTATTTTTCCTTTCATGGTATTAGAGCTTGGTATTACTAATCTTGTGAGCTACATTGTTGAAGGTTTACCAAGTTTTAAAAGCACACCATTGGAGGTACTCTTAAGAGAAAAAGAGAAGAGCCAAAAGTCCAATCTTGCTTTTTGTTTGATATATTTTTCTAACCCTTGTGCATTTTTTTTTTATCTAAAGATTTCTAAATATTTTTTGTCTCCAAATTTCAAATCCGTATAATTTGCATGCATATTTAAATTTTTTACAATTTTTTTAGAAACCCTCAAATAAAGAGTTATAGTTTAGTTTTTTTTTAAATCTAATTTTCATGTTCAAATTTCTTAAAAAGATCAACTTTTTTGGGCTCTAGCCCTAGTTTAGAAATTCCTTTCAAAAAAAGTAATCCTTTTTTTTGCAAATCTTTTTTACTAAAAAAATTTTAAAAAATCTTTTCTTGTAGGGGTCTGATCGCCCCCATCCTCACCACAATCTTCCCTTATCTCTTTGCGCTTAATTTTGATATCATTTTATTTACCAAAGGGTTTGCTTAGCAATAGGTAGCGTGCAATGAAGCAGCTTGAAAATGGTGCATACTAGATGTCTCTTTGCCAACCCTTAACCCTGTGTGAAGCCCACCCTTCTCTGCCTCCGCCGTCCTCTACTTGAGGTGATATCAAAGTTCTTAATCTTTCATTTGTTTTAAAAAAAATTAAAAATAATTCCTACCACCTATTGCCCCTGTTCACCCATATTTTTTCCTTTCAAATTTCCTTGCTTTTGATTTAGCTTTTCTTAAAGTCATTTCTTTGTTTTATTTGCAAAGGATTTTAAGAAAGTTTTTTTTTTAATAAATAAAAGGCTTGAAAGCCTATATATTATATATTATATAATAAAGTATTACATCTGTATCTATGGAAAATAGGAAAAATTTCCAGAAGAGTTTGCAATTATGTACTATCTTAGCAGAAAACCTTCTACTAGCTACTAGTGATAAAAAATAACAAAAAACTTGTAGATGCCAACATGCATTCCCATAGATTTTTGCTGCAAAAAAAAAACACTCCTTCCATATAACAACTATGACATAACTAAAAGCCTTCTTCTAAGCAAAAACTGAAACCGAGGAGACTAATTGTTACTCTTCCATAGGATCACCACCCTACACAAAATTCTCATCCTAACCTTCAGGAACCTCCTACTGACACAATTCATTTGCAAAGAACTCAAAACCAACTAATGTCTCCTTGTATTTCAACTCTGCTTGAACAATGCGAGCCCTAGCTATAATTGCTTGATGCCCACCAATAATAGATTCAACAACATTTTGACCTAGCATCATCTCCACTTTCTCATCAACTAGCGCAGATGGAAAAGCACCAACTTCTATTTCAGCAGAATAGGGTCTCCTGGGAGGATGGGGAGTGTGCTTGCAAAGGAAGGAAATTGCATAATAGTTTTCCTTGATATCAAAATCCATGGTTACACAAATACGCATGAGAAGGAAAGATTAACCACCTAGCTCTAGGGCTTGTGACCTCAATACCCAGAATTGAACGCACTAATTCTTCCACTCTAAGACACTCCACTTGAGAAACCAGAGATAGGTTTTCATGAGTGAGGTGGTCTTCAAATGGACACTCCCATGGTTGCACTGAGAAATTTACCCTAAAATTCCATGGCTAGGACATCATCTTGTCACTCTGTCACACACAAAACTCACAACTCTTAATTCTCCAGTGGCCTCCACAAAATATGACAATGCTTTTGGATGGAATAATACATTGAGTTCTGCTATTTAAAGCCAAATAAAGCATGCTAAATATGACCATAGTGAATAGGGAGACAAAAATTTGACAAAAGTTCTATAGCATGTTAGCTCATGCGAGATCACATCCTTTGTAGGGTTAATAAATATTCGTTGCACTTGAAAGGATTAAGAGTACTTGCAAAATAAACATCACATTATGAAAAAAAAAGTTGGAAAAAAAATTTCCAACTGAAGGGGCTCATGGTAGATGCATATCCCATCCTCTATTTGATGAATCTAACTTACGCTAGAAAATTTAAATGATGTAAGCTCTGGTACACCATTCAAGTGAGGGTAATCATTACTCATTAACCTTGCCAACCAAGATGGGTGATAACACAATGCTGGGAAGGTGAGAACAATCATCACTCATTAACCTTACCCAAAAATATGGTTCATAACATGATGTTGGGAGGGAGATATGTCATCTTGAAGAGGGAGAAGTACATTTTCCATCATCACATGCAATCATAACTTAAAAATCACTGCCATCCAAACAAAACATAACTTTAACACATATGGAGAAATGGCCATGGACAACTGCTTCAATGTTAGAGTGGGCTTTACTTAAAAGAATTACATATTAGATAAAATTTGTGAGCTGATCGTGCTATCTATTACACACCTCTTTTTTATTGGCAAGATCTAAATATGCAGAGTTTTATAAGAACCTCATTTGCATCTGTAGCCTAAACAAGATTTAAGATATCCTATTGTGTAATTTCATCTAAATGAGGATAATCTTGAATATGATTAATATCTTGAGCTAAATAAAATTCTTGATTATTACACCTCATGTTTGCTAAGCAGTCTGCTAATTTGTTTCTTTCCCAATATGTATGGCTGATTTGATAATTCTAAAACTTATCCATCAAAACCTAGGCTCTTTCAAGAACATACTGTAAATTCCAATTTTGAATGCTTTTTACTTTGAAGCGTTAATAATCACCAAAGAATCACCTTCAATATGCAATCTTGTAATGCCAAGCTTCAATGCAATTTCCAAGCCTATTAATAATGCTTTTGATTCAGCAAGATTGTTTGACCCTTTTGAAAGATAATTTGAACTAATTGTGATTACCTTTCCCTTTGAATCTCTTAAGTAGACGCCTACTCTTGATTCCCCTGGGTTTCCTCTTGAAGCCCCATCGAAATTCAATTTTATGAAACCATCCTGAGGGGCCTTCCATTTAATATGTTTCCTATCATCTTTTACTACTTTTGACTTTAGGAGGCTTCTTCGAAATGGAAACTTTAAACTCTTCCAGTTATTTAGAATCAAACCATCCCAACTTGTGAAAACTGAATTTAGACCCTTGTGCTTTTGAACACTTGTATTGATGGACTCAAAGATTTCATTTTCAATTTTCCATTTACTAACTCAACTGATGATGTTAATTTTCTGAAAATGCGTAAGTTACACTCCCACCATAAATCCCATATTACTAAAGATGGTGTCACTTTCCAAATACATGCAAAAAAGGAAGATTTGAATAGAATCGATCAGCTTTGAAACAAGTCCCATAAAAGCAATAAAACTTTCATTTTTTTTTTATATAGCATTTTAAAAATAAAATCCTTTTTTAACAAAGCTTTCCCTTTCCTTCAATTTTAGAAGCTTTTGAGTGTATGCGACCTGATATATCTAATGTTCCTCTTCAACTTGCTAATAATCATACTTGTAAAGTAGAAGCAATTGGAGATGTGAATGTTCCTAATGGTAAATTGCACGATGTTTTATATGTTCTTGAATTAAAGACTAACTTGCTTTCAATTGCTAAGATTTTTCAAGATTATAAAATAAAATTTTACAAAAATATGTGCTATGTTATTGATCCAAAACAAAACAAGGTCATTGCTAATGCTAAATTAGACGATGATAATTTGTTCAAATTTTATGAGTTTTCTCAATATAGATTCTCTTTAATATCTACCATTGATTTTAATGTTTGGCATGAAAGACTTGGTCATATAAATGCTAACAATATTGCTTTAATACAAAATCTTAATATGGTAGATGGATTGCCTAGTATTGTTCCATATAAAATTGTATGCACAGGATGCATGAGTGGTAAGATGCATAGGGAGCCCTTTCCACATGGTCAATCGTGGAGGGAAACTCATAAGTTGCACCTAGTTCATAGTGACCTTTTGGGACCCATGGAGAATAAATTCATCCAAGGATTAGGGTATGCACTTACTTTTGTTGATGATTTTTGAAGAACTTGGATCTATTTTCTTCATAGTAAGGATCAAGTTCTTGATATATTTTTTGAATTTCATAAATTTGTTGAAAGGAAATCTGGTTTTAAACTTAAAATTCTTATAACTGATAATGGTAAAGAATATGTGAACAATTCTTTTAATAGTTATTTGAAATCATTTGGTATTAAGCATGAGCTAACTATTCCCTATACACCTTAACAAAATGGTGTAGCGGAAAGGAAGCATATAACTATTGTTGAAATAGCTAGATGTATGTTACATGCTAAAAATATGTCATAAATTTTGGGCATAAGCTATGTTTTGTGCTACTTACATTATTAATAGGACTCCTACTAAAGCTTTAAAGGATATAACTCCTGAAGAAGCTTGGTTTGGTAGGAAGCCCAATCTTAAGCATTTAATAATTTTTGGTTCAATTGCTTATGTTCACAAACTTAAACAAAAGAGGAAAAAAATAGATCCTAAATATTCTTATCATATTTTTGTTGGTTATGATGAATATTCTAAAGCTTATAGAGTTTATAATCTTCTTACTAACAAAGTTAAAGTTGCTAGAGATGTATGCATTACTAAAAATGGTGTTCATGATTGTTCTATGAATCTTCTCAAAATAAAGTTATTGTTGTAGAGGATAATCCTCAAGTTGAATCTTCTCTTAACCCTCCTAATGCATCTCTTACTCATAGTGATAGCGATGATGAAAATGTTGAAATTTCTCCTCATGATTCTTCTTATAGTGATGATACTCCTACATCTAAAAGAAAGCCTAAATGGTTTAAAAATTTATGCAAGAAAGTGTAGATATTTTAGCTAAAATGAATCATTCTAAAACTTTAAAGGAAAATTATTGTAGTTATGCTTTGATGTCTAAAATTATACATTCAAATGACCCTCAAACATATGAACAAGCTAAAGATCAACCTTATTGGAAAAAATATATTCAAGAAGAATATGATACTTTAATTGCTAATAATACTTGGAATTTAGTTCCCTTACCTCAAGGTAAGAATATTGTTTCATGCAAATGGTTGTATAAAACTAAGGTTAATGCAAATAATGAAGTTAGGAAGCTTAAAGATAGATTAGTTTCTAGGGGATTCTCTCAAGTTGAGGGCTTAGATTATAATGAAACATTTGCTCTAGTAGCTAAGATGCCAACTATTAAATTAGTTCTGGCTTTATCTTCTCATATGCATTAGCCTACTCATCAAATGAATGTTAAACATGCATTTTTAAATGGTGATTTACATGAAGAAATTTATGTCTCAACCTTTTGGTTTCATTAAGGAAGGTAATGGAAATATTTTTTGCAAATTGAAGAAATCAATTTATGGTTTAAAACAATCTCCTAGAGAATGGTTTTCCAAAATTAATGCTTTCTTTCTATCTCAAGGTTTCATTAGAAGTAAAAATGATCCAAATTTATATATTAAGCATAGTGAAATTGATATTGTGATTATTATTTTATATGTCAATGATTTAATTATCACTTCTAGTTCTAACAATTTGATTAGTGATGTTAAGTCTCAACTCAATCAACAATTTCAAATGACTGATTTAGGCCTATTACATTATTTTTTGGGTATGAAAATTTGGAAAATACCTAAATGTATTTTTCTTTCTCAACAAAAATATGATCAAGACCCCCTAAATATATTTAAAATGAATGATACAAAGTGTGTTTCTACTCCTTGTGAATTAGGAACTAAATTAATGGTTGATATATAGGCAATTAGTAGGAAGTTTAAATTATTTAACTCTTACTAGACCTGATATTTTTTATAGTGTTGGATTGGTTTCTAGATTTATGTATAAACCACAACAAAATCATTTTAAAGTTGCACAAATAATTTTAAGATATGTTAAAGGTACTCTTAATCTTGGTCTCTTTTAAGATGCAAATTGTGATTTTTCTTTAAAGGGTTATACTGATTCAGATTTAGGAGGTGATCCCAATGATGGGAGTGTTGGAACTATAAAAATTGATATTTTCACATGATTTATTTTACTCATAATCCTCCAAGTGAGCCCTACCTTTGATGCATTTCCCTCTCTTCGTGCATATTTCCTCCATATTTTTCCTTATTTCCCCTTCGAGTCTGTTGGGTCTTGCATATTTTCATTCTAGTCCATGTTGGAATAGGTATCCATATGTCTCCCCGACCTATGTATGTTTCAATATTTCTTGTTGCGGGTTATCGGCAAGACATGTCTCTTGTGTTGGCGATGGCGGAGGCTTCTGTCAGTATTTGTCTTGGCGGTCGGGCTAACGTCTCGCCAAATTCTTGATGTCTTGGCGACGAGATTTAATGTGGTCTTTTATTGGCAGAGGGTTCTACTTTCGGCACAATGTCACAATGAATATCTATTGTCGCACCAACCGCTTGGCATATGTTACACATCGGCGGGAGTTTTTGTTATCAAGCTGATGTTTCGGTGAAACTCTCATTGTCTCCCCGATTAGTTCATACGAGGGCATCTATTGATATTTGGAGAGTTCTATAGGCGAGGGTTATACCTTTCGTTGAAAGGTCCTAGCAATGTCGGCTTGTTATACTGACCGGCGCTTCAGGGTTCTTTGGTATGACTAGTGTTTCTTCGTTGTTGTGTCTTGGCGAACTCAATGTGTCTTGCCGATGAGATTCAATATGCAACTTTCGGTGAGAGATCTGTAGGTCCTGACGATATAGGTGGGTCTTGCCGATAATGTTCCGGGGGTGCCTTTGTCGGTGTAAGGGGGGTTTCGTCTTGGTGAATTGGAATTTGCTCGGGGTTTTTGGTATAGCAATGTGGAGTTTACAAAGGGTTTCCCCGAATGTGATGAGCTATAGCGAAAAGCATGAAAATGGGTGGCCTTTGTCGATATGAAAGTATTTGTGTCCTGGCGGAGCTATGTGAGGACTAGTTGTCGGTGAGAGAATCCTTGTGTTACACCGACACAAGGCTACATATGGATCTTCGGCCTAGCATTGTAGTCTCGATATATGGTCTCTCCGAAGAGCAGTAAGCTATAGTGATACACATGATTGGCGTTCTTCAGCAACAGAGGCAAAGGGTTATAGCGACATAACAAAATGTATAAGGTTTGCTTTCGGTATAACTAATGACTTTCTATGTAGTATCTCACCGATTGTGGTTGGCTATACCAAAATGAAAGAAAAGCATGGGGCTACTCTCAGACTTCGATGTAACATGTGGGATGTTACTGTGACTTGAAAGTAAATAGTATCTTCGGTGTGGCCCGATGAATCTGTATAACATTTCACTGACCCGAACAAGCTATAGCAATATGCGGATGGAACAAAAGGCTACTATGTGGCTTCAGTATAATGTGCTGGTAGCTATAGCGAATGTGAAAACAATATTCAAGCAAAATGATAAACGTTTGAATTGCCTTCAGCATAAGTTGCGATATGTCTGGCCGACTCCCTCGCTGGTAAAACAAAAATTTATCATTGTGGCCGACATGAATCTATTTGAATAACTGTTGTAGGCCGACATATGTTGGAGCCCGATTTTCATGCTGAGGCCGACATGATGTTTTATTTTTGATATTTTCTCAAGATGGTGTGTATATAAGCATGATGTAGTTGTTAATTGAGAGGATGAGGAGAGATTAGATTTTTTGATACACTGCAAGGAGATACATTAGAATAAAATTATCAGACCAGAGGCTATTGTTGCATGATTTTCACAGTGGAGGTATTTATGAAATTCAATTGATGTTGTTGCATTTTCTGGTGTCAGTTATCTGTTGAATTAAAATGAAAAATACTGCTAAGTTGTCTCCATGATTGATTTTTCTGGTTATTTAAGTTGACATAACAAGTTTATGTTTGATTTATCAATACACATTTGTTGTATTCGTGTGATTAATCAATTGGTTCTTTCAAGTGAAGATTAAATCCTTTTATTGATCACAGTAATCAGAGAAATTCATTGTGGATTATTGAAGTAGAACTTAGTAGTCACATTATTGCTAGTTTATACAAGTTGTAAACACATGAATGCTAGATGATTTGTGTTTTCTCATAAAGTGTTGTAAACTTGATCTCATTTGACTCCGCCTACCCAACAAGGCACTAGTCTCTGCATTTCACTATTTGAATCCATTTCAGTTTCTTTATATCTATTAATTAAGCATCCTAGGACTTAGATCGGAAGGTAGCTATTGAGTTTGATTTGTTCACTATTATCTGCCATTGTGGACAAAGCACTCCAGAAAGATAATTATATGATAAGTCTACACTATTAAGAAAGGTACACCCACCTAAGTCTTGCAGCACCTGAAGAGTAGAAGGTTTGATTTTTTCAAACCTTGTTCTGTTACCCTGAAATATCATGAAATCTTGGCAACCTTTCTTGGTTCAAACCTGCATTTTTGAGAGCTGAAAAACTGGTGACTATGCTGGGGAATCAAACAGAATTAGAGCCTTAATCATAGAGTCAGAAATATTGCACAGACTCCACTGGGAATTAGAAGTATTAAAC
The DNA here is from genome assembly GCA_007258455.2 of Sequoia sempervirens. Classification (NCBI taxonomy): domain Eukaryota; kingdom Viridiplantae; phylum Streptophyta; class Pinopsida; order Cupressales; family Cupressaceae; genus Sequoia; species Sequoia sempervirens. The sequence continues at coordinate 83,598 of VDFB02356065.1, forward strand.
ATTTTCTCACTTTCTGAAAAAGTGAGTGGCGACTCTGATAAATATTTTGCAGTTGTGCAATCATGAATGGAAGAAGATCTCAGTACAGGGGAGGTCATACTGGAGCTCCTGCTAGCAGCAGTAAGTGGACACATAAGGGTGACAGAGCTGATAAGGGAAAAGGAATAAATGAAGATATGTGCATGACAGATAAGGATAAAACATTTAGTGCACATCTTGAGACTTATGATCATTATGACACATGGAGAGATAATTTAGGTATAGATCCCTATACCCCTGAAGAGCAATTAAATCCATTCTACAATCCTCAGGAAATGGGTGAGCTTGAAGCTAAGAAGCAGGCTGAGTTTGAAGCTAGATTTGAGCCTAAACGACTCAGGGTTCAGCATGAATATGATCAGAAGATGAAGAGTAGCCAAAATATCGTTGTTGATCATGAGCTTCCAGATGAAGCAAAAGCACTGTTGGAACATAAAGAGAAGAGAATAAGGGAGCTAGAGGCTAAATTGTAGAAATCCCAAATTACTGATCAAACAGCTGAAGGTTTAAAATATGTTCCACCTCACAAGCAAGGTGATCATGGTTCAGGTTCCTCCAATCAGAAAAATTCTCTTCACCATCAGACAAGGAATCACTATAGGTAGCCAAATCAGCCACCCCATGTTCCCAAATAGCATGCGAATGTGCATTGTCCTCTTGGTTAGCAACACATCCCTCAGCATAATGCACATCCTTTACATCAACACCAGTATCCACCTATCCCTCCCCCTCACCAATATGCAATGATGATTAGGCAGTTTGATTTGGCAGGTCTCAATCCATGCCCTTACCCTATGGATAGTAGCTGGAGAAGTATGATTCCCAAGTTTATAGGGAACAATGCAATTACTGCTGAGGAACACCTAAGGAATTTCAATGTGTCCATTCAAGACATAGGTATGCCATATGAAGATTTGCACATGAGGTTGTTTATGATGTCACTTATTGAAGATGCTAGGGATTGGTTTAATAGCTTGCCAACATATTCAATTGATTCTCTCCAAGCATTTCAAGACAAATTCTTAGAACAATTTGGGAATCAAAGTGCTTCAGATGCAACTCTTCATGAATTGGTAAGGATTCAGAAAAATCAGAATGATTCAATCTATGATTTCAACTGTAAATTCAACAAGTTGCATACTAAAGTCCCTCCTGGATCAAGGTTGTCAGACTCTACTGCATTGAGTATTTATTTAAGTGCATTTGATCCCAAAATAGGGTACGGACTGAGGAATAGATTTCCAAGGGACTTGGCTAAAGCACAGAAAGTTGCATTGACAATTGAAAATAACAGGAAGGCTACTGGTGTAACTAATAAAAGAGACAACCCGAGGCCTCCCCAGCAAAATAATTATTAGTATAGACAAGAGAACACATACAAAAATAAAAATAGAAATGAAAGGCCAAGGCTGCATGATATGCCTTACAATATAGACTGGAAAGATGGGAAACCTATGGCAACTAGGCCTAGAAATAAAGAAACTCCAGATCCACTGAGCAAGAAAGGGACTTACATGGTGAGTAATAGTTACTTTTGTGAAGTCTTTAATCAGCCACATTCTCCAGACTATTGTGTTGTAGCTCAGAAGATGCAAGAGGAGGGAATGTTGATAGAAAATGATGGAGAAGACCACAAGGCATATTTGACTTCAAATGTTCTTCACCATGTTGAAGAAAGAAACTCATCTTCAGAGAATGAAGGTTATAAATATGATGTTTCAAAGCAGAAATATAATGTTCATATGGCTGAACAATAGATCTTTTATGATTCTGATGAAGATTACATAGAGTGATATCTTGTTGAGGCACCTATTCAATGCAATGTGAGAAGATCTACAATAGATGAAATAAAAAGAATTACTGTTGCTGCAGTTGAGCAAGCACGAAGTAAGTATTGGTTAAGAAACAAAAAAGTAAATGAGCCAGATGGGGTTCCTGGGGGAATTTTTATAAAAGACCAAAAGGCAACACATGAAACTGTAAAGAAGCCAAAAAGCAAGCAACATGATAAAATTGAAAAGAAGTCTGACAAAGAACAGAAAATTGCAGAATTACACAAGGAACTACAAAGGTCTGATCAACCTAGTAAAACAGAAAAAGAGGAAAGCAAAGGAGAAGCACTAGAACAGAGGAAGACTATCAAGACAAAGGGTTCTTCTTTTGATTTCACCCAGGCATTATCCCAGGTAAAAATATCTGTTCCATTACTTGAATTGATGAAAATTAAGGAGTATAGAGATAGTGCTGTTAAATTGATTACAAATGGGAATGAAAAGCATATGAATTCTGAAGAAGTCAGTAAGCAGGAAAAGATAAATAATTCAGAGGTCTGTCTAGATACTATTTTAACAACCTCCCCACAAGTGGATCCATTCTTTACCACATTACTAATAAATAACAAGTTGCTAAGGAATTGTATGATAGATTATGGTGCTGCTATAAACATTATACTAGTAGGAGTAATGAAACAACTTGGCATGTGGGTTGATACATGTGAAGGGAAGTGTTATGCTATGGATAATCGACCTGTTCCTGTAGTTGGTATTATAAAAGATGTTGAAGTCAAATTGGCTACATATCCGTAGGCAACATATAACATAGACATAACAGTTATTGATAATCCTCCTCAATTCGGGATGCTTTTGTCAAGACAGTGGACTGCAACTGTAGGTGGGAATGTTCAATTTGATTTATCTTATGCTACTATACCAGTGAATGGTCAGGAGGTCAAGTTATACAGAGAGCCAAGAATGAACCAACTTGTTGAAAATGTGCCACAAGATTAGATCAATTGTTTATGTGATGTTGACCTGGGGAATTTTAAGATTGAACCAGCTCAGCCAGAATTAACGAATAGTGACCCAATTGAGAAACATGCTGCACTTAATTGTAATGGTGTCTAGAAGATGTATTTTGATGGAGCTTGTAGCTAAGAAGGTAATGGAGCTGGGATTGTATTTGTTTCACCTAGATGTATTACTTTTAAATACTCTTTCCTGTTAGCATTCAAATGTACAAACAATGTGGTAGAATATGAAGCTTTACTGACAGGTTTGAACATAGCTGTGAAACACAAGATTAAGTTGCTGGCTATTTTGGGCAATTCTGAGTTGGTTGTTTTACAGATTAAATCAAAATATGCAACAAAGCACAAAAGATTAAAACAATATAGGAATGTTGTATGGGACACAATTGAATTATTTGATTCTTTTTTGATTGAGTGGGTTGACAGGTCAAAAAACATAATGGCTGATTTTTTAGCAAATGTAGCACTAAAAAGAGATGATATTACACTGGCTAGTGTATCACAGATTGAGTTCAAGATGAGGCCTGCTATTCCTGATAACATTTATAGCTGGCAAGTTTTCAATGATGATGATGATCTTTTGAAATTTCTTCATTGCGTGGATCACTATGAAGCTCAGGAGATTGATTTCAATTCTTTTGTCGAAGAGGTAGATGGAAAACAAACTGTGCTTGGCAAGGAGATCTTACAGCTCAAAACAAATAAATTTCCCAAGGGTCTAGTGGCATTGGAAAGGGTATATGATGGAAGTGATAGATCTCTGATGAAGCAAATACCAATTAGAAAGGAAGATGTTGAAGAAATCAACTTGGGGACTGACATAGCACCAAGGAAGGTTTACATTGGAAAGAAGATCAGCCCTGCAATTAGAAGAACGCTGATAGAATTGTTGAGAAAGTACAAACATGTTTTTGCTTGGTCATATGAAGATTTGAAAGCATACAGGGAAGATTTATTTCAGCATGAAATACCATTGAAGCCAGACGCCAAGCCTTTTAGGCAGAAGCAAAGACCAATAAATCCAGTATTGGGGCCTAAGATGTAGGAGGAATTAACTAAGCTCAGGGAGGGAGGAATCATTAAACCAATTAGACATTCAACCTGGGTTTTGAATCTAGTCCCTATAAGAAAGAAGAATGGTGACATCAGATTGTGTGTTGACTTTAGAAATCTGAACATGGCATCTCTTAAGGATAATTATCCTCTACCAAATATGGAAACCATACTGCATAAAGTGATAGGGTGTGAGTTATTGTCTATGATGGATGGATTTTTTGGATACAATCAGGTCAAAGTCAAGGAATCTGAGCAATACAAGACAACATTAACTACTCCTTGGGGAACATATGTATACATAAGAATGCCATTTGGTCTAACTAATGCTGGAGCAACTTTCCAAAGAGCCATGGATGTTGCATTTGCTGATTTGATTAACATTATCATGGTGGCATATCAAGATGACTTGACTACTTACTCAAAGAAGGCTGAAGATCATGTGCAACATCTTGAAAAGGTATTTACCAAAGCTCTTGAATATGGTATTAGTTTAAATCCAAAAAAGTGTCATTTTGCAGTTACAGAAGGTAAACTCTTGGGTCATATTGTTTCAAAAAAAGGAATTAAAATAGATCTTGAGAGAGTTGAAGCTATTGATAAAATTCCTATTCCTAAAACTGTCAAGGCAACAATCATTCTTTGGTCAAATTAATTTTTCAGAAGATTTGTTTCTAATTTTGCTGAGATTGTCAAGCCCATATCTAAAATTTTGAAGAAAGGACAAAAGATTGACTGGAATACTGAAGCCGTGGATTCTTTTATGTCCATCAAGAGGGATATCAAAGAAGCTCCTGTGCTTAAGTCTCAAGATTTTGCAAAGCCTTTTCAGATTTTTTCTTTTGCTTCAATGCATACTATTGCTGCTGTTATGTTACAACAAAATGATGATGGTTATGAACAACCTGTGTCTTTCTTTAGTAAATCATTACAAGGGTCTAAATTGAAGTATGACATTATGGAAAAGCAAGCATTTTCGTTGGTAAAAGTTGTAAAAGCATTCAGACCATATCTTGTTGGAGCAAAAGTGATTGCTTATGTCCCTCATGCTGCTATTAAAGATATTTTAATGCAATCTGAAGTCATAGGGAAAAGGTGCAGATGGATCAACAAGATTCAAGAGTTCGACATGGAAATACAAATCACTAAGCTAGTTAGAGGCCAAGGTTTGGCAAGATTGATGGCAGAAGCCAATATTGAGGCAAATCAGATTTGCAATGTTGAAGAAGGGGCTACAATTGCAAGCATTGAGCACACTCCATGGTATACTGATGTTATGCATTATCTCAAATACATTAAGTGTCCAGATGGGTTAAGTGATAGCCATAAGAGAACTTTGAAGTTGCAAGCATCAAAGTATGTTTTCATTGATGGAGATTTGTTTTGGAAAAACAAAGATGGAGTATTATTATTATGTCTAGATGAATCACAAACCAAGCATGTTCTAAGTGAAATGCATGAAGGAGTTTGTGGGGGTCACTACTCAGCAAAGAAAACTGCACACAAGATTCTCAGGGCTAGGTATTATTGGCCAAAAGTTTTTAATGATTCTTTTACACCTGTGAGGAAGTGTGAAGCTTGTCAAAAATTTTCTGGTAAATTGAAGTATCAAGGTGTTTTGCCACTTCGACCTCTACAAGCGGATGCCCCTTTTCATCAATGGGGAATTGATTTTATTGGAGAGATACAAGAGAGGTCAAGTGGATGACATAGATGGATACTAGTTGCCACTGATTATTTTACAAAATGGGTGGAGGCAATTCCAACTAAGCAGGCTACAAGTAAGGTAGTAACTAATTTCTTGATGGACAATATTATCACCAGATTTGGTGTTCCATTAAAGATAATCACAGACAATAGCATTACTATTTCTTATGCAGCTCCTTATCATCCACAAGCCAATGGTCAAGCTGAGTCAAGCAATAAGAGTCTTTTAAAGATTATAAAAAGGATGCTAGAAAATAACAAGAAGGCTTGGGATTCAAAGCTAAAGCTGGCTGTGTGGGCTGATAGGATCATTGTGAAGAAGGCAATTGGAAAATCACCATTTGAACTAGTATATGGAGCACAGGCTAGGATGCCTCTGCAGAACTTGTTGCCAGTCTATAAGTTTGTTTTACAAGAAGATTTGGAAGTTCCTGAGCCTATGGAAGACAGAATGGAACAACTTGTTGAACTTGATGAAGTAAGAAGAGAGGCCCAAAGTCAAAACATGAAGTTACTGGCACAGATGAAATATCTATTTGATAAGAGGGAAAAAATAGAAAATTTGAAGAGAATGACTTGGTGTTAATGTGGAATGCAAGGTGTCAGGAGAAGGGAAAACATGGTAAATTTGAAGCTCTCTGGCTGGGACCATTTGATATTATCAGAAAAGGGGGTGAAGATTCATACTATCTGCAAAACATGGTTGGTGAAGATCAGGAATTGCCTGTTCATGGGCAATTCTTGAAGATTTTCTTCTCTTGAGCATCATAGAGGATTAAGGGTTGCTAGTGCATGGACCACTCTTGATGGTCCTCTTTAAAATTATTCTCCATGCACAGTAGTTTAGGTTTGCATTCATTTCCATTTCACTTCATTTCCACTTCATTTCCATTTTGCATTCATTTTGCATCCTTTTCCACTTCCATCTTGCATTCTCTACATTCATTTTCATTGCTGCTCATTGGTTCTTTCTCTGTCTGGTTTGCTTTCCCAGAGATTCTAGATCCTTGCATTGATCTTACACTCAATCATCCCCAGTTGAAGCCATTGTTGGAACTATAAAAATTGATATTTTCACATGATTGATTTTACTCATAATCCTCCAAGTGAGCCCTACCTTTGATGCATTTCCCTCTCTTCATGCATATTTCCTCCATATTTTTCCTCATTTCCCCTTCGAGTCCGTTGGGTCTTGCATATTTTCATTCTAGTCCATGTCGGCATAGGTATCCATATGTCTCCCCGACCTATGTATGTTTCAATATTTCTTGTTGCAGGTTATCGGCAAGACATGTCTCTTGTGTTGGTGATGGTGGAGGCTTCTATTGGTATTTGTCTTGGCGGTCAGGCTAACATCTCGCCGAATTCTTGATGTCTTGGCGACGGGATTTAATGTGGTCTTTTATCAGTAGAGGGTTCTACTTTTGGAACAATGTCACAACGAATATCTATTGTCACACTGACCGCTTGGCATATGCTATACATCAGCGGGAGTTTTGGTTATCAGGCTGATGTTTCGGTGAAACTCTCATTGTCTCCCCAATTAGCTCATACGAGGGCATCTATTGATATTTGGAGAGTTCTATCGGTGAGGGTTATACCTTTCATTGAAAGGTCCTGGCGATGTTGGCTTGTTATACCGACCGACGCTTCAGGGTTCTTCAGTATGACTAGTGTTGCTTCGTTGTTGTGTCTTGGCGAACTCAATGTGTCTTGGCGATGAGATTCAATATGCAGCTTTCGGTGAGAGATCTGAAGGTCCTAGCGATATAGGTGGGTCTTGCCGATAATGTTCTAAGGGTGCCTTTGTCGGTGTAAGGGGGGTGTTGTCTTGGCGAATTGGAATGTGCTCGGGGTTTTCCGTATAGCAATGTGGAGTCTACAAAGGGTTTACCCGAATGTGATGAGCTATAGCAAAAAGCATGAAAATGGGTGGCCTTTGTTGGTATGAAAGTATTTGTGTCCTGGTGGAGCTATGTGAGGGTTGGTTGTTGGCAAGAGAATCCTTGTGTTACACTGACACAAGGCTACATATGGATCTTCGGCCTAGCATTGTAGTCTCGATATATGGTCTCTCCGAAGTGCGGTAAGCTATAGCGATACACATGATTGGCATTCTTTGGTAAGAGAGGCAAAGGGTTACAGCGACATAACAAAATGTATAAGGTTTGCTTTTGGTATAACTAATGAATTTCTATGTAGTATCTCATCGATTGTGGTTGGCTATACCGAAACGAAAGAAAAGCATGGGGCTACTCTCAGACTTCAATGTAACATGTGGGATGTTACTGTGACTTGAAAGTAAATAGTATCTTCGGTGTGGCCCGATGAATCTGTATAACATTTCACTGACCCGAACAGGCTATAGCAATATGCAGATGGAACAAAAGGCTACTTCGTGGCTTCGGTATAATGTGCTGGTAGCTACAGCGAATGTGAAAACAATATTCAAGCAGAACGATAAATGTTTGAATTGCCTTCGGCATAAGTTGCGATATGTCTCGCCGACTCCCTCGCTGGTAAAACAAAAATTTATCACTGTGGCCGACATGAATCTATTTGAATAACTACTGTAGGCCGACATATGTTGGAGCCCGATTTTCATGCTGAGGCCGACATGATGTTTTATTTTTGATATTTTCTCAAAATGGTGTGTATATAAGCATGATGTAGATGTTAATTAAGAGGACGAGGATAGATTAGATTTTTTGATACACTGCAAGGAGATACATTAGAATAAAATTATCAGACCAGAGGCTATTATTGCATGATTTTCATAATGGAGGTATTTATGAAATTCAGTTGATGTTCCTGCAGTTTTTGGTGTCAGTTATCCGTTGAATTAAAATGAAAAATACTGCTAAGTTGTCTCCATGATTGATTTTTTTGGTTATTTAAGTTGACATAACAAGTTTATGTTTGATTTATCAATACACATTTGCTATATTTGTGTGATTAATCAATTGGTTCTTTCAAGTGAAGATTAAATCCTTTTATTGATCATAGTAATCAGAGAGATTCATTGTGGATTATTGAAGTAGAACTTAGTAGTCACATTATTGCTAGTTTATACAAGTTGTAAACACATGAATGCTAGATGATTTGTGTTTTCTCAGAAAGTGTTGTACATCTTGATCTCATTTGACTCTGCCTACCCAACAAGGCACTAGTCTCTACATTTCACTATTTGAATCCATTTCAGTTTCTTTATATCTATTAATTAAGCATCCTAGGACTTAGATCAGAAGGTAGCTATTAAGTTTGATTTGTTCACTGTTATCTGCCATTGTGGACAAAGCACTCCAGAAAGATAATTATATGATAAGTTTGCACTATTCAGAAAGGTACACCTGCCTAGGTCTTGCAGCACCTGAAGAGTAGAAGGTTTGATTGTTTCAAACCTTGTTCTGTTACCCTGAAACGCCGTGAAAGCTTGGCAACCTTTCTTGGTTCAAACCTACATTTTTGAGAGCTAACAAGGAGATCCACTTGTGGTTATTGTTTCTTTGTTGGATCAAGTGCAATCTTATGGAATAGTAAGAAACACCAATCTACTTCTCTTTTTTCTATAGAAGCTTAATATAAATGTTGTACAAATGCATCAAAAGAAGCATTATGTTTAAGAAGATTACTTGAAGACTTGGGTCTACCTCAAATTGATCCTACTCTTTTATATTGTGATAATCAAAGTGCTATTTCTTTGGAAAAGAATCCAATTTTTCATGCAAGGACCAAGCATATTTCTCTTCAACATCACTTCATTAGAGAGAACATTGAAGACAAGAAAATTTCTCTTTTGTATTGTATAGGTGAAGATCAAGTTGTAGATATTCTCACCAAAGCTCTTTGTAAAGATAATTTTATTTTCATTGTAAAAATCTTAGATTACAACCCATTGAATGGTTTGATCTAACCTCCCCAAGTAAAGCTTAAGGGGGGATGTTAGAAGATTAATCTTTATTTGGTAAAGGTTATTCTTTAATTGTAATTATTTATTAACTTGTAGGAATATTACAAAAGAATCCCTATAAGTATTTTGTCTTTTTTGTCTTCTCACACATGTGTGAGGATGACTCATTTTAATTTTAATTCCTTTATTAAGGAATATTTCTAGCCACCTCCTTAAGAGGTTCTTGACACATTTCACACACATTTATTAATGGTTGCATTCATTGAGTTGGGAGTTACATTCTAACTCCTATTCTCACCTCTATTTATTGAGGTGCCTCTCCTCTTATTATTCACATTCAAGCAAGCAAGCTTAAGACTTAAGTTCTCTCTCTCTTGTATAATTCTTAGGCATTTTTCCTCGATTCAAAATATTGGGGTTTTTTCTCATTTTTTCCCCTTATCAAATTCTTGTGTCTCCTTTGCATTTGGTGGTGCTTGGTATTGGCTTCTCTATTTCTTGGTAATATTCTTCCTTCAAACAATGCTAATTAGTTAGTACTTTCCATTGCTCATTTATTTTTCCTTTCAATTGTATTGCTTGTGAGTCAGTTTAAAAACACATTGCTTGGTTCTAAAACATTGAAACAAACATTGAGCAATCATCAAATTTCAAACCCTTTGAAAAGTGTGAATACCTTTGAAGAGTCCAATATTACTGCTTGTCCCTAAATATATCATCTTTAGAGGCTTCTAAATATTTGGGCTCATATCTCAATTCACTCTCTTCAAAGCCAACCTAGGGAAACTATGGCCTTGGCTTTTTGATTTTCACATAATGGACCTTATGGAATGAAAGGTTTCTTAGACATAGACATTTGGTTTGAAACTTAAGTAAGACAAGTGGATGTGGTAAAAGAAAGTAATTAATCCAGATTAAATCAAATTGAACCCCACATATGTGCTTGTTATCTTTTGTCTTATGATCTTCAAAACATTGAATTTTGGGTTTGAGTTACTTATAGGGTAAAGCATGTTCTTCAATATATTGTTCTTGTAAACAAAGTCCTTCTTAGGTTCATTTAAGATCAAAACAAAAAATTTCATCCACCCCAAACCATTTATCATTTCCATCCCACAAACAAATTTAGAGCTTTGGAAACATCAACATTCTAGACTTGGGAAAATCATTACATCAAATCAAAATCACCTTATTTGGCTAGGTGTGTGGGAATGCACACTTTTCCATACATCTAGTTAAATTAGAAATCCTTTGAAAAAATTTATCCTAAGATCACAAGTCCATCTTAGAATTCACAAGTTCATTATCCAATCAAAACATCAAAATAAAACCCTAAGTCTTGTGTTGTCCAAAATTTTAAAGTTCATCACCCAAATCACTCACCCCTTTCATCCTTCATCTCATAATTGATCCTAAACAACTTAGAGGTTCACTTTTGTAACAAGCTCAAAATAAAAGAAAAACATGGAATATAAACTCGATACATCATGATTCATCTAAATCAACCAAACTATCAAAGCCTTATGCTACCAATTGATTGTCAAAACTCACATTTATATAATCCACACATGGGATCATTATATCCTACAAACCTCAATGATACAACAAATGTTATTTTCCCCAATCTAAATTTTGGAACACCTTTCCCTATGCTAGATTTAAATCAAATTCAAAACCTAAAAATCTATCAACCAAATGATCAATACATGAGTCTTCAACAAAACAACATTATCCCATCAAATCAATACATGCCAAATATGAATATACCAAATACAAACTTACCAAAAATGAACATAACAAATCCGTACTTAGTGAATTATGGAATAGATACATTTGCGAATCACACCAATATTGTTCAAAATCCAAGAAATATATTGACAACTCAATGTATTGATCCAAGTCAAGGTAACACCATGCAAAATCAAGGTTACCTAAATCAAAGAAATGTGTTTCCGAACCACAAAAATGTTCAATATCAACCTATAATGAAAAATATTAACATCATCTCAAATCATAATATTTTCCAAAATCAATTTGTGCAGGATCCCATACAAATACCACAAGTGTATATTCCAAATATTCTTGAACAACAACCAAATCAACTATATCAAGCGTGTCAAAATCAGAATCAAGAACAAATTTTATGAAATAAAATCACTTCACTTTCCAAAATAGTTGATTCATTGCATCAAGAGACATCACCCCAAAATCGACATACTCCCCCATTGGTCAAACCATGTCATCAAAACATTGAGTTATGTCCTCAATGACATCAAGAACAACATCTTCAATATCAAGAAGTTGGATATCAAAATAAACAACCTCAACAACAAGATCAATCACCACATCTCCAAGATCAATCACAACAAGAATCATCTCAACAAGCACAAATATCACAATTTAAAAAACATGAATACACTCCTTTGGGATAGTTAAGTGAATCTACATTACACAATCTAGTTATGGAAAAACTCACCACTCTTCCAAAAGTAAGTGTTTTCAACTCTATCACAAAATTCTCTTGGAATAAGGGTAGAGCTTATTGTGAGTATCATAGAGACAATATTCATAAAACATAAAATTGTATTCAACTCAAATATCTCATCCAAGACCTTCTTGATCAAGGAAAAATACCTATTGAGGACAATGATCAAGATTCAACTACTAATGATAGCAGTGACATTCTCTCCACCATAATTATTGAAAACAATGAGCAAGATATACCCATCAATGAGAAACTTGAAGATGTTTCTACCTCATCTAATGATCAAATCAAAATACATCAAGAGTCACTTTTTAATCATTATCAAAACCCAACAACAATATCTAACAATGATCTATTTCAAGGAGAATTAACATCATTTGATCCTATGGTTAAAAACATTGACAATATCTTCACTACACTTGTTGAGGACATAATTCAAGATCCATTCACCTAATGAGTGTTGAATAAGACAAATGAGAGGGGGGGTGAATCATTTTCAGAAAATCACAACCTTTAAATCATTCACCGAAACTAATCCTTAACACTGCTTAAATGATTAAACATTAAGTGCAAGTGTAGAAACTGAAAAACATCACACAAACATAACAACAGATTTATGTGGAAAACCTAATAAGGGAAAAACCATGGTGAGGATTAACTCATGTTATAGAGAATATCAAAACTGATTACAAAGGCTCATTGCCTGAGAAACAAGGCTCACTGCCAAAACAAGGACTCACTGTTCGGATCAGGAATCACTATCCAACAAGGCTAACAACCCAGAGGGATCACTACCATAGAGATACAATGAATATAGAAGAGATATGTTACAAAGAGAAGAAAATATCAATGCAACAGAGAAATCCACCACAATTTTCTCAACCACTTGTAGACATGCATGAATGATAGAGTACACCTTCAACTCACTACATCTAGAAACTCAACATTTAGGCTTTGCACTAATCTACCACACTTCTCATCACACACACTCACTGATTCACATCAATATTGCATCTATCTTCTCTATTTCTTTGCACTTATCTCTCTTTGTATATATTTTCACCACTAACTCATCCTGCATTTATACCATCTTCAACTTTGAAACATATACAAAGTCATCCATCCAACATTAAATTCAAATTAGGTTGATGCCAAAACATCCTAGGGTGGAATTAGAATGAGGGAAATCCAAACACACACTTGGTGAGGACCCAAATAGATCCAACATGCTACATCAATTCTGAAGATAATGTTCAACACAAGGTTGGACAAACCAGTGTAAAACACATAGAACAATTAAGCACGAACCTTCCAGATACTAAAATTATCTTCAATACAATCATATCAACTAAACTCTAGAACTACAAGTCATAAGACTTTACCAAAGAGAAATACGGACCAACAAATTTTCTCTCAAACCTCAACTAGAACACAAAAAACCACAGTTCATAACTGGTGAACATAAATCACACTATACAATGAATCAGAAGCCAAAAATATAGATATAACAGTTTCCAACAACCATGACCAACATATCTAAACCACACAAACATAGGAGAAAATATCGGATTAAAACCTAAAGCAACCATTGAACACTTGCAACCTTTCTTCAATACAATTTTCTCAATATCTTCGACATGAACGACCAATAACCTGTAACCATGAAATCAATGACAACAACAACCAATTGATAACCAATTGACTAGTCGACATCAATGACAACACCTTCATCCATTTCCATTCTTGCAACTATCTCCCCCTTTGTCATTGCAACACATGATGTGAAAAACCATCAAAGATGACATACTAGCTCTGAATACACTTCTCAATATTTTTCTTTTTGTTTCTCCCCCTTAGTAGATAATATTTTTCACATTCTTCCTCTTTTCTTTTTCACATTCTTCCTCTCCCCTTATCATATCAATGACAAAGGCAAAAGATAATTTACATTGATTTCCCCTTTGACATAGAAAACAAAATACACATACAATGACAAAACATGACACTACCTACTCCCCTTGATAGGTAGCCACCAAACATCAGTCCAAAAGAAAGATAGATCCATAGATCCACTAGATTGATACATCTCCATATACATCTAGTTTAAGAAAGGAGGGGAAATGACCCCTAACTTCTCTTGGAGATACTCAAAAGTATCTTTAGGAAGAGCCTTTATAAATATATCAACAATCTGATCCTTCATATAGATATAATCAAGCTTTACTTCATTCTCCATGACCTTCTCTCTCAAGAAATGATACCTCATAGATATATGCTTTTTCCTTGAGTGCATCACTAGATTCTTTGAAATGTTAATTGCATTTGTGTTATCACAAAAGATAGAAATAGGATCATCATACACCACTGCAATATCCTTCAATGTCTATTCCATCCATAAAACTTGTGTACAACAAGATGTCGTAGCAATATACTCAGCTTCAACAGTAGACAAGGAAATTGAATCTTGATTTTTACTTAACCATGCCACCAATTTGCAACTAAGAAAGAATGTACCACAACTTGTACTTTTTTTATTCATGTACACATCCAACCCAATCTCCATTTGTATAAGAACTTAGTATAAATTCAATATCCATAGGATACCATAAACCATAATCTGGAGTTCCATTCAAATATTTGAATATTATTTTAACATCGACAACATGTGTTTCCTTAGGATCTTCTTGAAATCTAGCCACAAGATAGACAACATGCATAATATCTAGTATAGTAGTAGTCAAATACAACAGTCCACCAATCATTGATCTATACTTGCTCTAATTAGCCTTAGGTGAATCATCATCTTTTCCCAATTTGCAACCAGTCACCATCGAAGTGCATGCTAGTTTGGAACCATTCATCCCAAAATTCTTCAACATCTCTTTTACATACTTAGACCATGGAATAATTCCTTTCTCTATTTGTTTAATTTACAACCCAAGAAAGAAATTCATCTCTCCAAACATAGACATTTCAAATTCCTTTTACATCTCTTCTGCAAATAATTTACATAGTTTCATTTCCTCCAAAAATAATGTTATCAACATATACAACTACAATCAATATTTTGTCATTTTTAATTTTAAAATACAAATTACTATTTTCCGTACCTTTGTTGAAACCTTGTTGAATCAAATACCTGTCTAACCTTGCATACCAAGATCTAGGAGCTTGCTTCAATCCATATAAATATTTCTTCAATCTACACACCATATTCAGTTGATCTGACAACTAAAATCCTTTCGGTTGTTCCATGTAGACCTCTACTTCTAGATCACCATTCAAAAATGCAAACTTGACATCCATCTGATAGACCTAGAAATGTTTATGGGTATCAAATTCTAAGAACATCCTTATAGCTTCCATTATTTCCATTGGAGCAAAATTCTCCTGAAATTCTATGCCTTCTACTTGTGAGTAACCTTTTCACACAAGCCTTGCTTTGTTTCTAATCACTTCTCGATTTTCATTCAACTTATTTTTGAATACCCACTTTGATCCAATAATGTTTTTGTCTATTGGTCTTGGGACCAATTACAAAGTTTGATTCTTCTCAATTTTCATAAGTTCTTCTTTCATAGCTTTCATTTGATGTTCATCTTTACATGCTTCACTTACAGTCTTCGGTTCAATCTCAAAAAATAATTACAAATTTACTTCAGCAGTAGTAGCTCTGCTTCTTGTCAATAATCCTTTTGTTTTATCTCCAATGAGCCGACTTTCTAAATGATTCTTCTACACATATCTAGGTGTCTTAGGTGAAACCACTAGAGCTTCTTCTTCTCTTTCATTTTCTTTATTCTTCTCTTTCTCATCCCTTTCCTATTCTTCCACAATTTCTTCAATTCTTATGAAATTAGATTCATCATATACATATCCATCAATATCAATTGAATTCTTCATTATTTCATCAACCTTGACATTTGCACTTCCCACAATATTTCTCAGTCTTTTATTGAAACATCTGTAGGCTTTGCTTTTAGTAGAATATCTAAGAAAAATTCCTTCATCACTTCTTGTATCAAACTTTCCTAAAGTTTCTTCATATCTTCTGATATAACATTTGCTTCCAAATACCTTGAAATACTTAACAGTAGGAATTCTTCCAAACCATAGCTCATAAGGGGGTCTTTTTACTATTTTATCTTGCTTGAACTTGATTGAATACATAAATAGCAGTATTAATAACTTCTCTCTAGTAGACTTTCGGTAAACCAGCCTCAATAATAATTGATCTAGCAATCTCTTGAACTATTCTATTATTTCTTTCAACAACTCCATTCTGCTAAGGATTTCTCAGAGTAGATAACTTTCCTTTTATTCCATGCACTTCAAAAAACATATTAAACTCATGGGAGGTGAATTCTCCACCTCTATTAGACCTTAAGCATTTTATCCTCAAATTCACTTCATTTTCAACCATAGCTTTGAATGTCTTGAATCTATCTAATGTATCTTATTTCTCTTTGAAAAATGCAACCCATGTATATCTAGAATAATCATCAATCAAAAGTGTGTGTGTGTTAAATGTGCAAAGTTAGTATCAACACAAACCTTAATGAAACGATTTATATTGAAAGATTCAAAGCAAAGTAAACTATTCTAAGTTGCCATAAAGATAAATCTTCCAAGAACGTCTCATTGTCCTCTTATCTTAAATGATTCTTTTTAACCTTTTTGGCCCTCAGATTTCTATTTGCACAAAGGCTATTAGAATGACACTTAAGAAACGAGATTAGTATTCAACATGCAAGCCAACTATATGCCTACATGAAGTTATGTGCAAACAATGTTGATGAATGATATGATGAGTGAAGGATGATGTTGATGATAAATAAATAAATGGTGGTGGATACTACAGTAGTGATCTACATGACTCTATGCATGATTCTACATATGCTCAAATTCAAACTTAAAATGAACTAATCTAAAATGCAACTATGATGCAAGATGGATGAGAAAATGTAACTATGATGCAATATGTTAATCTAAGATGTAAATGCAAAGCAAAACATGATATAAAAACTAGCTATAAGACTTCCAAAATGCTCCAAGCTCCAATGATAAGCCTGTATGATAACTTTACTTCAAATGTGGATGCAAAATACAAGGACCAAGGGTTGTATTTATAGCCTTTTCCAAGCATATAGTGAGGTGGAAATAATCAATGGTCCAGATTGGAACAAGAAGAATGGATGGTGAAGATGAAGAGAATCAAGATGTTGTCCCCTTGACCAAAGACAACATGCCATTTGGATGGAAGAATCTCTTGACCAATGGGAAACATGCCATTTGGATGGAAGATTCAAATGTGGGAAGAGAAGACCATGTGCTTCCAAAATTGGTGGAAGTGTGGGAAGAATAAGTCATGTGCTTCAAAATTGGTGGAAGTGTGGGAGGAATAAGTCATGTGCTCCAAAATTGGTGGAAATGTGGGAGGAAATGAGCCATGTGCTTTTTGAAATGAGTTGAAGATAATTCTAGTTAAAAATTAGAGTTACTTATTTTCATGTGACTTTGGTGAGGTGGCACAAAAAGTTGTAGAAATGTGCTCTAATTCCTAATTGGATTTAGTGAAGATTAATTAAATAAAATAAGTTTAGGGAACCTTGTTTATTTAATTAATTTAGAAGAATATGATATAAATTTGGAGAATTAGAGAAGGGTGAACAATATAACTAAATTGAGAATTTATTTATACGTAGTTGGAACATTAATTAAATTGCTAGTATTTAATTAATTAAAGGTGATGAATGTTTTTAGGTGTATACATTTTTCCCCTCTTTGAAGTAATGTGTTTACACATTGCTTCAAAGAAAAAATCGATACCGATGCTCAGAAAAGTTTTTGATGCCCCAGAGGATGCCCTAGACGTTGATTTTCAGGTATTGATGGATATATGCCCCCTCAGGAGATAAATTGGTGAATTATGGATTTTTTTTGATGATTTGATGATGATTTCAAAATTTTATGCCTTAGAAATGATTTATCTCCTGAAAAAATGAGATTGAGCTTGCCAAATTGATTAATTGATGCCTTATGTTGCCTCCTTGTGTTTGATGTTTGATAATCATGTTGAGCTGATTAATTCGATGATGTTGATGTGATAGTTGATGATTGATCTCATGATAGGTGAGGATCAATGATAGGATGATGATGATTGACCTCATGATAGGTGATGGTCAATGATAGGATGATGATGATTTCCCTCATGATAGGTGAGGATCAATGATAGATTGATAATTGACCTCATGATAGGTGAGGAGCAATGATAGATTGATCGATTGACCTCATGATAGGTGAGGATCAATGATAGATTGATGATTGACCTCATGATAGGTGAGGATCAATGATAGATTGATGATTGACCTCATGATAGGTGAGGATTAATGATAGTTTGATGATTGACCTCATGATAGGCGAGGATCAATGATAGATTGATGATTGACCTCATGATAGGTGAGGATCAATGATAGATTGATGATTGACCTCATGATAGGTGAGGATCAATGATAGATTGATGATTGGCCTCATGATAGGTGAGGATCAATGATAGATTGATAATTGACCTCATGATAGGCGAGGTTGATTTGATTGATGAACCTCATGATAGGTGAGGTTGATTTGATTGATGAACCTCATGATAGGCGAGGTTGATTTGATTGATAAACCTCATGATAGGTGAGGTTGATTTGATTGATTGAACCTTATGATAGGTGAGGTTGAATTGATCGATTGATGCTCATGAGATTTGATCAAAGTCTCATCAAAGCTGATTAGATTTGGTTGATTGATTGATAAGATTGATAATTTGTGATATGTTATGATCATAGGAGGATTTCTGCATTTGGTGCAGGTGAATTCATATTCGATTGGGCGATATGGTTTGACTTCTCTGATTGATTGATATGCCCCAATATAGGATTGATTAATGTTTTGAGACTTGATGATGTACCAAGACTTGATGTATACACTGATTCAGTTGAGACATTGATGATGTACCTCTTGATTTGAGACATTATGATACACTGCCATTTTTGATATAGATGTATCTCTTTATACCTTTGGATATCCTTGTACACTTTGACATTCTATTTTTTAGGTTATATGATATGCAGCGATGATTATGATCTATGTGCCTATATGGTGTTTATATGATGATCATGATGATTATGATGGATACATTTGATTTCTATGCTATGATGATGATATGCTATGGATGAAAATGATGATGCAACTAATGTGTTATGATTTATGTGATGTATGCAATGATGATACGATAATGCATGGTTGATGATTTGATATGCTTTATGGATGATTTATGTCATGCATGCAATGATGATATGATAATGCATGGCTGATGATTTGATATGCCTTATGGATGATGGATTTTATTATGCAAATGAAATGTGATGTTCCATGTGATGATTTTGTTGAGTATTTATAGATGCGATGCAAATGATGTGTGATGTTTTGTAATGATGACTGATGATTATGTGATGTAAATGATTATGCAGATGATTGTGTTCTAGGGTCTTAAGCTTAAATGAGTGAATCTATCCACCTTCCAAGAGTTGTGGGAAGGTTGTTGTCAGTTGATCATTGATTAAGTTAAGCTTCACAAAACTTGACATATTTCCCAACCCTCTTGGAAATTTGAAGAGACTCACTCATTTAAGCTTAGTGGACCACTTTCTTAATGCAAGTATAAGAAATGATTTTGATTATGCAAATGAGATGCGATGCAATTGTTTTTTGTGTTTTCTAATGAAAATATTATGATATGATATATGGATGGATGAATGATGTAATTTTTTCTATTGTATGCAAATGATGATGCAACTGACATGCAACTAAATGAGAATGATGTGTTTTTGGTTAATGTCAAGTGTACTCAATCCATTGATAAGAGAGATAACCTTATTGTGAAATTGTTGTAGCTTTAGAGACCTTATAAATGCAAACTAACATGGATGCAATCTACTCTAATCATGCAGATCTCGTATGAAAAAGTTGTCATTCGTAACAACCAATTTGTCGTGCTTTTTATCATCATTGGGCCTTTAAAATGTTGAAAGTGAGTACAAGCATCGATGGTATATTTTAGACCATGATGTTTGATAGTGCAAGTTAACGCAAGCATCTAAGTATAATTAAACCGAGATGACCTGAGTATTGCTTGCGTAAACAGGTAAGAGTTAATCCTTTTCCTATGAAAATTCAGAATGTCATATGTGATACTTTGTAGTACATGTCTCGCAACAATTTGCATAGTAATAATGATCAACTCATAGATAGAAGAAAAAGAAAAATCATACTCTTTCCTAGCTCCTCTAGTTCGATACATCATTGAGGTGCTCCAGAGATATGATAACAAAAATCAAAGTACAACAATTGAACATTTGTGTTTAACGCGATAACCCATGATTCAGAAGAGCATCATCCTTTTGATTTTCCAATGTTTTTGGGATTTTTCAATTTTCCAATTTTTAGGTCTTTTATGAGATTTTGACCAAAAACCTAACCTAAAGACCTATCCCAGGGGCCTCAGGGGCTGATCAAAGATTATCCTTGCCTACGTTGTATACATAGAGACCACGTAGTTCGACTAGAAACTCTGTTTTTGACTTTTGACTGAGTTTTGACCTATTTTTGGATTTTGATATGATATGGATGTTTGATGCATTTCCGATGGTGATCATGTTCAATGTTGGGTTGTGTTGAGATCATTATTTTTGGGTTGCATTTGTCTTCCTGTTGTTTGTCTGTTGGTTCAAGCTCAAAGTTTGTTGCCCCTAATGATTTCAGGATTTTTCCCCCAATCTAGGGTGAGACACGACTGCAATGCCATAATATGTACATAGAGCTTGATGGTGAAAGTGAATGGTTGACATGCTCAAATAGATGGAAAATCTAACCTATCACAAATAGTGCCTATTGCCAGGTTTTCACTATTTGTTTTTATTGCACTTTTTTAGATTTTATGATTTTTTTAATGATTTTTGATCCTTTTTTTTTTGCATTTTCTTAGGATATTTAAGATGGAATGAGATGATATGACCAATTGAAAGAAAAAGATTCCCCACAATAGAGGTATTGTAACCATGGATAAATGATAGATCAAAATGAAAGATTCATTGCAAAACATGTCACACAAGCAACATATCTCTTGTCAAAAGATGATAATTGTTGATTGATTAAGATTCCAGGAATGATTGATTCCATAAGGCATGATGATGATAAGATTGATGATTGTTGATGATTGATTGACAAAAGATATGAGGATTGGATAATGTTTTATAGCTAGGCTCAAATATGATTTACATGATAAGATTCAAGGTTGCAAAGGGACATGATGACATGGATTCTTATAAGCTAGGAGATATGGAATGGAAGAAAGAAAGGATAAAGATAATGAATGGGATGATCAAGATCAACTAAATAAGATATAGACACAAGGCCCAAGTATTTTTCCCCTATTCCTCATCAAGACCAAGGAAAGGAAGAAAGGATGTATTTAGTAAGAATAATGGAATATGGATAAGGAAAAGGATATGGTACAAAAGATATGGATAAAGTAAATAGGATAAGATATATTAGGTTCAAGAAGATCCTTAAGCTTGTCGAGATCAAAGGTGGGAAATGTGGAGGATAATATATGCATGATAGGAAGATGGAAGAAGGAATTAAGCATCAAGTTTCATGACCAAATATCCCTTTAATAAACCATGGCAATGGGGAATAGACTCATAAATGTTGGCCTGTCAAAGGTATGATGGAAGAACTAAGGACTTATCCAAATGTTTGAATTAAAGGAAAATGATGGGGGATGAATGTTGGATAATGGATAGGAGGTTGGAAGACTTGCTGATGGATAGATGGAAAGGATTGCAAGGTCAACATTGGCACACACCTTGAAGGATGGTGGAATGATGGAGGAAAAATGGATTTGGAAGGTGATAGGTTTTTGGATGGAAGATTGGAGGAAGCTTTCAGATTAGCAAATTTGGATGCCAATTTAGATTTTATTGATTCTATGAGAATTTTTGGAATCCACATGATCTTTGACTTTGATATTTTCTCTGTGGGACTTTGTGGCCTTTGATATTTTTCTTTTTGCTTTATGGGCCTTTGTGGCCTTATAAATTTTTCTTTTTGCTTTGATGGGCCTTTGTGTCATTTTGAAATTTCCTTTTGATTTATGGACCTTTTTGGTCTTGGAAATTTTTCCTTTTGCTTTGATGGGCCTTTGTGGCCTCTTTGATTTTTCCTCTGATTTTGGATCAATTTTTCTTTTATTTTTGCATGCCTCTTCGAGGAGACATGTTGATCCTTTGACACATGTGGATTTTGATATGGAAGATTTTGAAATTTGGCATACAAATTGCTTCCAAGAACAATGGGAGGGGTGGATTGAGATGAATGGTATGGAGGTATTATGGATGAGTGAGTGTAGGTAGAATTTTGAAAGGGTATCAAGGATGTGTTCCTTTGTTGTTCTTGAGGAATAGGATATGGACCTAGGATAGAGGGAAGGTTTGATGGACTAGGATGAGGACCTAGGATAGATGGAAGGTTTGGTGGATTAGGATGAGAACCTAAGATAGATAGAAGGTTTGGTGGATGAGGATGAGGACCTAGGATAGATGTAAGGTTTGATGAATTAGGAAACTTAGGTGTATAACCAAGGCCATAGTAATATGGGTTTTATTGAGAAACAAGGGGTTCTAGGATACCTTGTTCATGAAGGCCTAATCCTTTGTATTTGTAGATAATACTTTGGAAAATTCATTTACCAATGGGATATGTGTTATTTGTGAAACAAAATGCAAGCCCATTTTGGGGAGGATATGATATGGATGAAACAATAGGTGTGAAAGGATCTTGACATGGGGATGATGGGGTGTTTTTATCTTGACTTGGAAAAGGAGTATGTAGTATAGAAGATGGAGTAGTTTGCTCTTTACTAGATACAAAATCATCGTGAAGTGGTATGAAAGGCATATGTTGATCTTGAGAAGGATGAACATCCTCATGAAATGAAGGGATATCCTCAGATGGAAGCATATCTTGATCTTGATGAGGAAGGGAATCATGAGATTTTGTGGAAATTATATCTTGATCATCAGATGGTAGGACATCATTAGATAGGATGGAAGAATTATCATGCTCATGGGATGCAATGGAATCTTGAGATGGTATGGATTCATCAGATGTGGTGGAAGGGGTACTTGGATGAATACTTTTCTCTTGAGATAGAAAGGAATCATTGTGGATGAAAAGTGAAAGGAGGGGATCATCATAGAATTCTTGAGAGATGGGATCTTGGTTAAAGATTGGAAGAACTTGTGGAATTTTGGTATCATTGGATGAAGTGGAAAGAATGTTTTAATCTTGAGGTGTAGAGGAGTCTATGCCATCATGGTTTAGATTGAGAGATTGACATGAATCATTGGATGTAGAAGATATGATAGAAGAAAATGGTTGGATGGAATCATTAACTTGGGTGAAAGAATACTAAGATTTATTTTGACTTATGGGAGATGAAGATAGATGCATGACATGGGAAGATTGTTGAATATCATTTGTATTTGAGGACTTAGATTTTGGGCTTATTGAATTTCTACAGAAATTCAAAGAAATTGAACTTGGATGATGTAGTTGTTGGTGGAGAAGGTGTCATGTCCGTATTTCTATCAGATGGATAAGAATAGATGTCTGACAACAAATATCCTTCTATGGTTGTTTCCCTTTGCATATCCTAGATTTATTGTTGAAGGTTCTTTATTTCATGAGCTAAAGCATTAAATTGATCCTCATCTGTTTCAGCCATGGTGGTTTGAATTTCAATTTCCTGTTCTTTGAGTTTATGCTTTTTGGGGTCTTGTTAAAATGGGCATACAAGTGTTATAGTTTTCACTAAAATTTGATCTAAGATTTGGAAAAGTACCAAGGATTACAACTAAGTCAAATAGAATGACAAATTCTAATGAGAATAAGTTTGATTTGACTATATAGCATCCTTTCATGATGATAAATCCCGATGATGAAACAAGGCCTAATAATCAAAGGTGTGATAAATTTGATGATGTTGGTACTATGCGATGTTAGATATTGGTTTAGGTTGGAAAATTCCACTTGTAGAGGTCAATTTTAATAAGTTTGAATTTTAAGGTACCTAAGGAATGATCTTGGACTTGAGAAAATTTTGAGGTTTTGGTTCAAATTGTGAAACTGGTGGTAAATTTTATTCCTAAACGAGGTACTCAAATCTTCAGAAAAGTTGTGGATTTTGACAATAGTAAAAGATGTATAATTCGAGATTGTTCTTGCAAGCTCTTTTGTAGAAATTGAAGGTCAACCTCTCTCTAAATTCATAAAGTGTTGATAACCGTCTTTGATGTTATTTTGGACTAAGAGGTATGGACTTTGGTTTTTGAATTTTAATCTTTCATGAAATCAGTTGGTAACACACATGTTCAGATTCTGTTTTACCTAAGGATTGGTTGAATACTTTTGAGGATTCCCAAGATGAGACTGATTGTCGAACAAAAAATGAATCTAGGTCACTATTTTGTGTTCTACAAAAGGTGCCAAAACAGAGACAAAAGGTGCCACTTGGGACTCCAAAGGTGCCAAAATAGAGACCAAAGGCACCAAAACAAGTGCAGACTTGGTTTTTTGAAAGTTTCTTGAAAATGGTTGTATCTTGGTCATACAAAGGTCTTTTTCAGAGCTTTTTTTTTAAAAATGGGGTAGAATTTAATTAGCTATGCAATGGTGTAGGTGTTTCTCAATTTTTGTGGAGTTAAAATTCTGAATCATGGTTTTCACTTTCGATATGTGATGTTTTATTTGTTTTGAAAACATTTTGATAAAGACACATCAAGCAGTGTACACTCCTAAGTTTGTGAAAGACTATATTCTTTTGGATTCCCCATGGGTTTTACCCCAACCACACTTTTTATTAGCAGATGACTAGATGCTTGACCCCACCAACTATCCTCCACAACACTCACTTCTCAGGGCAACCAAGCACCAGTACCCATGAATCTCCCATGGAATATTTTTCATCTCTACTAAGAATTGTGAGAATGTGGATGCCTTTGCAATGATTGTTGCTGCACCAAATAATAGATATATGTTTTGGCCAAACTACAACAAAGGTTTTAGTAAGGAATTTCTATTTGTGGGGGATAACCCATGTAGCGAGAGACCATTTTTTCCCTTCTCATCGAGACTCTCCTCATGATACTGGCCTTTGTTTCAGTATCCACACTTATATACTGGCTAGAAATGTGTTTGGCTTTAGCGTGTTACCAGTTGGATCATTCCCTTGGGTGAGTACTTTTTTGCACAAGGCAGGCCCTATAAGATAAAAAAAAGCAAGCAAGTGTACCCATAGTTTGATCAATCTTTATTTCACATGAATAAAGAGAGAACACATGCGATATACTCAACTCACACTCACACACAAAAGTGAATGGGTCTAGCTTTTTGGTCACCCAGTTAAGGGGAGAGCATATTCCTACCATCCATCAAGCACAAGAGACATGGTGTTCATCAACCCTTTAATTAAGCTATGTTCCTAACTTAACCAAAAGGAAACATGATGCTTGTTAACCTCTTAATTAAGATATGTTCCTATCTTAACCAAAAGGAAACCAAGTAAATCACTTCCAACCCCTACAATATGTCAATAGTTCGATAATAATTTCTTTGACAAGCATTTTTGGGAAACCTGCAAATCAACAACATAAAGTATTAGCCTTCAGATTTTTCCAAAGGTGCCAAAATAGAGACAAAAGGTTCCAAAAAAGAGATAGGGTGTTCCAAAATGATACAAAAGGCGCCAAAATAGAGACCAAAGGCACCATAATAGAGACCAAAGGTGCTAGAACAAAGACCAAAGGCACCATAACATAGATAGAACAACCCAAAACTATGCAAAAGGTGCCAAAATAGAGACCAAAGGTACTAGAATAGAGACCAAAGGTGCCAAAACAAAGACCAAAGGTGCCAAAACAGGTGTAAGAGGTTCCAAGAGGCTCCAAAATGGGTGCAAAAGGCTTCTAAGATGCTCCAAGAAGCTCCAAAATGGGTGTAAGACGATCCAAGAGGCCCACGTTCGAACCCATGAACATAAATTTTCAAGCATGTTAGTGTAATAAATGGGACAAGGCCCCACAGTGGGTGCCATTTTGTGTGTGTGTTAAATGTGCAAAGTTAGTATCAACACAAACCTTAATGAAATAATTTATATTGAAAGATTCAAAGCAAAGTAAACTATTCTAAGTTGCCATAAAGATAAATCTTCCAAGAATGTCTCATTGTCCTCTATTCTTAAATGATTATTTTTAACATTTTTGGCCCTCAAATTTCTATGTGCACAAAGGCTATTAGAATGACACTTAATAAATGAGATTATTATTCAACATGCAAGCCAACTATATTCCTACATGAAGCTATGTGCAAACAATAATGATGAATGCTATGATGAGTGAAGGATGATGTTGATGATAAATACACAAACAGTGGTGGATAATATGGTAGTGATCTACATGATGACTCTATGCATGATTCTACATATGCTCAAATTCAAACTTAAAATGAACTAATCTAAAATGCAACTATGATGCATGATGGATGATAAAATGAAACTATGATGCAATATGTTAATCTAAGATGTAAATGCAAAGGAAAACATGATATAAAGGCTAGCTATAAGACTCCCAAAATGATCCAAGCTCCAATGATAAACCTGTATGATAACTTTACTTCAAATGTGGATGTAAAATACAAGGCCCAAGGGTTGTATTTATAGCCTTTTTCAAGCATATAGTGAGGTGGCAATAATCAACGGTCCAGATTGAACAAGAAGAATGGATGGTGAAGATGAAGAGAATCAAGATGTTGTCCCTTGACCAAAGACAACATGCCATTTGGATGGAAGAATCTCTTGACCAATGGGAAACATGCCATTTGGATGGAAGATTCCAAGTGGGAAGAGAAGACCATGTGCTTCCAAAATTGGTGGAAGTGTGGGAAGAATAATTCATGTGCTTCAAAATGGGTGGAAGTGTGGGAGGAATAAGTCATGTGCTCCAAAATTGGTGGAAGTGTGGGAGGAAATGAGCCATGTGCTTTTTGAAATGAGTTGAAGATAATTCTAATTAAAAATTAGATTTATTTATTTTCATGTGACCTTGGTGAGGTGGCACAAAAAGTTGTAGAAATGTGCTCTAATTCCTAATTGGATTTAGTGAAGATTAATTAAATAAAACAAGTTTAGGGAACCTTGTTTATTTAATTAATTTAGAATATGATTTAGATTTGGAGAATTAGAGAAGGGTGAACAATATAACTAAATTGAGAATTTATTTATACGTAGTTGGAATATTAATCAAATAGATAGTATTTAATTAATTAAAGGTGATGACCATTTTTAAGTGTATACAAAAAGAATAAAGTACCTTTCAACTTGTAGACTTCTCACTCTTTTAGGACCACAAATATTTGTATGAATTAAATCTAGTAGTCTAGTAGTAGATTGTTCCTTTGATCTGTAATGGCTTCTAGCTTGCTTTCCAAATTGACAATTCCTGCAAATAGCATTGACAGGCTTTGTAATCCTTGGTAAATCTCTTACGACCTGAACATCACTAATCCTTGCCAAGTTATCAAAATTCATGTGACACATTATCTGATGCCATAACCAACTGCCATTAATCTAAGTCATAAAGTATTGTCCATCAACACGTTTAAGTTGATAGATATTTCCTTTAGATTTCTTTGGATTATAACAATCACTGTTCCAGTTCCTTTTCTAATCTCACATCTCTCATTCTCAAACATAATATTATATCCTTTACTCCAAATGTTCCCAACACTCAAAATATTATGCCTTAAAACCTTAACATAGTAGACATCATTAGTATTATGCTTGCCATCAAAACTAATTTAACCTATCCCACAAATTTTAGCACCAATATCATCTCCAAACATAACCAAGCCTCCTTCATATTTTTCAAGTTTAACAAACTTACTCTTATCATGAGTCATGTGATTTTAACAACCACTATTAACAACCCAATAGTTATTTTCCTATTTAGCATATAGGGAAGAGATTATAGTACCTTCATTTTTCTCCTTCTTCGAAGGGCATTCCTTCACCTGTTTTTTAGAATTAGCAAAAGTAGGTTCATCCTTTATAGCCAAGAATAAACATTCATTGTCATCAGGATCTTCATAATCAGAATCCTCATCAAATATATTAGAATTCTCATTCACATAATATACTATGTTGATCTTCTTATCTTTCTTATCTTTCTCATACCTTTGTTTATTCCTCTTAGCTCTTTCTAGACACTTTACAAAATAATGACCTATTTCTCCACAACTAAAGCATTTAAAGGGTAACTTACCTTCATACTTGTGAAAGACTTTCTTCATCCTTCTCAAAAAGTTAGCTTCTACTTCATCAATATTTTCTTCATCCAGATCTTCAACTTTTGTAGCCTTAAAGGAAGTCTTTAATTTGAATCTATTTCTTAAATTTGGCTTCCTCATCTCATAAGATGTCAGAGATCCCAACAATAGATCTTTAGTGTAAGTCTTATAATCTAAACTCTGTTCAATAACACATACCTTTTTGTTGTATGCATTAGGGAGAGTTCTAAGAATATTCTTTACAATCTTGGTTTCATCTATAGTAGCACCAAGTCCTCGCATTCTAGCTACTATCTCATCTAATCTCTATACATAAGCTTTAACATTCTCATCTTCAAAAATATGTAGGGCTCAGACTGTGTTTCCAAATTATGCAATTTTTCCTCTTTGACCCTTTCCAAAGCATCCCAAACTTCCTTAGCAGTCTTCAGATTCTAAACCTTAACCAACTCAGAATGTACAAGGCTGGCTATTCTTCAAAATGTACTTCACCTTATTGTTTGCTTCATGTTCCTTGATCTCATTAGCCATACTTAGACCATTAACAAGAGGAGTGTAAGGATTCTTGTAAGCTTTCTCCACATCATATCGATATTACTCCATATATTCTTCCATCAGTATTTTCAAGATAGCATAATTAGTTCCATCAAACCTCGGATAATCATAAGTAACTTTTCCAACCATCATAAACCTTCCTTAAGCAGTCAAGCTCTACTCCAAGGAACCAATCTCTAATACCAATTGATGAAAAAGACAACTGAGAGGGGGGTGAATTAGTTGTAGAAAATTAAAACCTTTAAATCATTCATCAGAACTAATCCTTAATACTGTGTAAATGTTAAACATTAAGTGCAAGTGTAGAAGTTGAAAACCATCACACAAACACAACACTAGATTTACATGGAAAACCTAGAGTAAGGGAAAAACCACAATGAGGATTAACTCACACTATAGAGAATATCAAAACGGATTACAAAGGCTCATTGCCTGAGAAAAAAGGCTCACTAACAAAATAAGGACTCATTGTCCAGATCAAGACTCACTGTCCGATAGGGCTAACAAGCCAGAGGGCTCACTGCTATAGAGATGCAAAGAATATAGAAGAGATATGTTATAGAGAGAAGAAAATCTCAATGCAACAAGGAAATCCACCACAACTTGCTCAACCACTTGCAAACATGCATGAATTATAGAGTACACCTTCAGTTGACTACATCTGGAAACTCAAAATTTAGGCTTCACACTAATCTACCATCACACTCTCTCACTAATTCACATTGATCTCACATCTATCTACTCTATTTATTTGCACTTATATCTCTTTGTACATCTTTTTACCACTAACTCATCTTGCATTTATACCATCAACTTTGAAACATATCCAAAGTTGGACATCCAAAATTAAATTCAAATTAGGTTAGACCAAAACATCCTAGGGTGGAATTAGAATGAGGGTGACCCAAACACATGCTTGGTGAGGACCAAAATAGATCCAACATGCTACATCAATTCCAAAGATAGTTTTCAACGAAAGGTTGACATAACCAGTGTAAAACACATAGAACAATTAGGAACGATCCTTCCATATACTGAAATTATCTTCAATACAATCATATCAACTCAACTCTAGAACCACAAGTCATAAGACTTTACCAAAGAGAAATCTAGACCAACAACTTTTCTCTCGGCCTCAACTAGAACACAAAAAACCATAGTTCACAATTGGGGAACAAAACTCAC
The DNA here is from genome assembly GCA_007258455.2 of Sequoia sempervirens. Lineage (NCBI taxonomy): Eukaryota > Viridiplantae > Streptophyta > Pinopsida > Cupressales > Cupressaceae > Sequoia > Sequoia sempervirens. The sequence goes on from VDFB02356065.1 coordinate 113,787, forward strand.
ACTGTACAATAAATTAGGAGCCCAAAATCTAGATATAGTATCTTCCAACAACCATGACCAACATATCTGAACCACAAAAAACATAGGAACAAATCCCAAAGGAAAATCTAGAGCAACCACTGAACACCTACAACCTTTCTTCAATATAATTTTCTCAATATCCTCGACATGAATAGCCAATAACCTACAACCATGACATCAATGATAACAACAACTAGTTGATAACCAATTGACTAGTTGACATCAATGAAAACACCTTCATCCATTTCCATTCTTGCAATAATGAGTTAGAATACATATCTCAAGAATTTATTCTGAAGTATGATCAACATCTTTTACCAAAGTCTAGCAATGGTCCTTTCCAAGACCTATTGACATCCTTTGACCTCATGGTTTAAGATATCGAATGAATCCTCAACCCAACACTTGATCCAAATCCACTCAAAGATTAAGAGGATATTGAGCCACTTCCCATACCTAATGAAGATATCTAAGAATCCGTTTTAAGTAGTCCATCTTTTGAAATTTACCCATGTCAAGAACTTGATCCAAAGCACATTGAAAGCAATTCCAAAATTAATCAAGATCAAGAATCCATATATCTAAGATGCTACAATGATCTAATGGGAATTCTCATACAAGATTTTGTAAATGATGATCATATCCATATAGCACATACTCCTCCATCTACCCATGAGAATATTTCTTTGGATGGACATATAGATGATCTTCATTCAAAACAAGATTCCTCTATTCTTGACATTATTACACAAGAATATGAGGTTATTGATTCCTATAGTCAGGCTAAGTTTTCAACATTAGGATCAAATATATCCCAAATTCAGATTGAGGACAACATGTATGAAGATATCCATCATTATCCACTCAAGGAAATAGGTCAAACCAAATAGGATATTCTAGAGTTAGCAGAGCAACAAATGAAAATAACATCATATGCAGTGGTCATTTATCAAAGAATGCTTGCTAAACAGGACATCTCGAAACAAGAAGAATCAAAACATGAAGGTACTACTTCCATAGTACTGGGGGAAAATTCATCTCAACAAAACATCAACATAAGGAGAACAAAAAATCCCTATGATGAAACCAATGCCAATACTACAACCATCCACGCCATGAATCTTCAACCACCCATTACCCCATCCACGAATTGGGACCAACATCAAAAGAAAGATTTGAATCAAACCACAAAGAATTTTATCAAAGTAAAAGAAGTTGGGAAGCATAATGTACAAATCAAATACACATGGATACCAAAAATGAAAAGGAAAATCATCCTAATCATACTCCATAGTTAAAGAAACTATGGGGAAAAATCAAAAAGGGAAATGTATCAATCAAAGACATCCACAAATGCAAAGCAGGCTTCTCAAGCAACATACAAAGTATATCAAGTAGTTGGTCCTAATTCCAAGCACACTTTCATATCCACCCATCATTGCTCATCTTCCCAAGTTTGGAGAGTTAAAGGTTCTAAACTACCAACCAGTCTATCTTTTATTCCTATACACACTCCACCATCCACGCCTCCATGCATGATATCCAATTCTCATATTGAACATGTATTGGAAACCACCCTTCATCATAAGGATTTAGAAGGAATTCTATCATGATGTGCGCACAAAGACAAAGTTAACTCTGGTATCAACAAAGAAGATCAGAAATCTCAAAAGTTGCATTCAAGTGCACATATCTTAGCAAAGCAACTCCTTCAAGTAGGATATCAATGTAACATTATGACAAGAGCATCTACATTAGCATCATCAGGTGGTTTAATAAGAACTTAAAATCTTTCACAAAAAAACAAAAAAAAAGAATCCATGAAAATAGTAAAGATAAAAATTGTCCTCCAATGAAAACCACTATGGTGGCACTTTGGACAAGTACCATGATGAAAACTTGGAAAACAAGAGTCATGTGTGGAATTGAGCATCTACGTGCACTAATTCAGGTGGAAGCATCTTATCTCATCCATAATAAACTCCAACATTCTATCCATCTTTTCTATAATAAATCCATTCATCCAACCCATTTTCATCTATCTACATTATCTTGATCTTGATGAAAGTTTGGTGTACACTTTACACTTGCTTATGGTAAACATCTTGACATGGGTCATTATCATTGATCCTATCCTACCCAACCTTATCTGAGATATGAAGCATTATCTAAGTGAGCATCCTCTATTTGAACATCTTATCTTGTCACAAGATAATCCTTGGCATCCTTTGCATGCTTACCATATCCATCCATCCATACATCTATCCAAGCATCCACCCATGGCATTCCATAAATTGCTAGATATTGGGGGTAAATATTTACATATTTCTTTGGGAATAAATCTTGATCTATATCTTCCAACTTATGTGGTGATCTGAATATTGGAAAATATAAAATCAAATTGGTCAAAGCATTTGTGAGAAAAAATCCAAATCACTAGCCTATGGCACATTTTGACTAGAAGATGTTCCTTATCAAGCTTTATCTTTCATCGAGCATCAATCCAAACAATCAATATCAGTTGCATCTAATTTGAACTTCAATGTCACATCAAACCAAACAAATTTTATTCCCAACTGAGCTTCAAAATCTTGATCAATCAAGTCCAATCAATCCATCATCATCTCAGGATATCCTTCCCAATCCTCACGTTGCTTAATACTATCCTTGCATTCTTGTGTATCCTCAACAATGTTATCATCATCAATCCATCAATCAGATCAATTAACCCTAGCTTTGTTTTCAACAAAATACCAAAATAGATCATTGATATCATTATGCACATCCTTTCCAAATCATCAAAATCGTGTGAAAAAAAAAAACATTAAAAAATTATTCAGAAAAATCCAAAAAAACCTTCAAATCATGTCAAAATCCCAAAACAGGTCAAAAAGTCAAAAAAGTCAAAAACTTGGTCGTCTCTGAGCTTAAACGTAGGCAAGGCCATCATTGATGAGCCCCTAAGACACAAAAAAATTCATATATCTTAGAAAACACAAAAAATAAAATATAAAAAATTGAAAACTTGAAAATCCAAAACATTTGTAAAACAACCTAAAAATCCCCCCAAAAAAAAGCCTCATAACATTCTGAAAACACAAAAAAACATTGAAATATTCCATAAAATCCCAAAACCACCCATCCCATCTCGCTTTCACTCACAATAAATTCTCATATATAATAAATCAATCTTCACCATCATCCTTTGGAAAAGAAAACATAAGCAACCACAATAATTAGAAAAAGAAAACTTCAAACGTAAGATCAAAATCAAACCAACAAACTTTTAAATGCAAAATCAAACTATTGATCTTTTTAGCAAACATGTCAATCAACTTTATATCAATGACCTTTCAAACAGCCAATCAACCCATCATCATCCTATACAATGCATGTCCTAGGATGCATCCTTCCTACAATGGGCATTATCTTTGGCAATCACTTTGGATACTTATCCTAAACAAAACACATCCCTTTGGCTAGAGATATGAAGAACATTGACTTGTTTGTTCACTTGATCTTTTATTATGATTTATCTTATTGTACTCATTCCAATGACCTCTCGATGATGTCTATAAAAACATTTTAGTGAGAAAGGAATGGGGCATTAATCATTATATTTTTTTTGGTATGCTTGCTACATGTTCTTGTAATATAACCTTGGCGAATACTTGCTTTGTTAGGTATATGTGGAGGGTGTTTTGGATACCTTGTTGACTATTACATTGGAGGTTCTGCCTTTCTATGTTTTGGTTTGAGATGTTCGAAACATCTAAAGTGCATACTAGTAATGTTTCTGAGTGTCAAGTGTGAACAAGAATACTCCTATTTGTTTGTCGAGTCAAAGTCCATCACACTAGATACAATGCCATCCTCGTTATCCATACCTTGATGCATTATATCTATGTGTTTTATCAAACATAAGGAATATTGTGTCATTCATGTCCCAATCCCTAGATAAGAAAAATATCATCACTCATCATCATATCTAATAAATTCTCGAAAACTTGTAGACTTGTTGGACTTTGAAATATTCTCGGAATCAAGGGTTACTCCATCTTATTCTTCTATCTTTACTAATAGCTCTATCCTAGTGTTGAATATGTGTGATATATCAAAATATACATGAGACTACCCATGTTCGATGACTATCTATACATCATCAAATTTGTCTATGTTGGACATCTGAGCTTTCTAATCCTATTTGAGTTGAACTGATCTTAAATCTTTATTGCAAGCTCGATCCAAAAAATGAAATTTCCACTCGATCTCTCAAGGGGGCAGTGTAGTAGTCTAATTCCTTCCATTGGAGCAACTATGGGGCTTCCCAAAAATCAGAATTTTTTTGAATTTTGACCTCGGTTGTGTCAATCTTTGAACCAATGTAATATGTACCTCACTTCAAAGGGGGGGAAAATGTAGTAACTTAAATAAGTCCTGATTAGTATTATACATCTGAATCTGATCACTAACATCGTTCTTTCTAAATCACTTTTGCTTTAACCATTTAATTAAATAATCTTTATTATTTATTTAATTTCATCAATTTATACTATTACTCAAATAATTAACTTTATCAGATTAATTCATCCTCTTCTCACTAACGTTCATCCCATTTAATTAAATAAATCAAATTATTTAAATATTAAAACCCTAATATCCTCTCATTTGATTAAATAAATTTAATTAATTAAACAAATGTCATAAATCCCCCTAACTTGTCTAAGTTAATTAATCCTGAATTAATAAACCTTAAGCTACCTCCTATTCTCCATTACCCATTTCTCTAGCTTTTAACCCCACCAAGGTTAAATAAACCTATGATGAACTAACCAAGTTGCACATGAAATCATTTCTTTTAATTAACTAATTAGCCTATTTTCCCTCACAAAGGCATATTCTTTGGAATATTCCCCTCAACCACTCCAATAAATTTCCCTCCAAAAACTTTAAGAGCCTCTTACAAGGGCATTTAACTCCACTTACATGCCATCTTGTCCCTCTTACATTCTCAACCATATTCATTCAATTCTCTTACACCCCTCTTACACAAGCCACCTAAGCCTTAACTCCTCTTGCACATCCCTCTTCCCAAAATGTGCTCACACATGTGTGAGCACATATCCCTATTGCTTCTCTTAGCCTTGTGACACTTGTCACTTGGATATTGATTCCCATCTTAGTCCCACATCTCCCAATTTTACTTCTTCTTCCAACCCTTAAGTCCTATAAATAGAGGGCTTCTCTATGAAGAATGGATCCACCTCTTCATGCAAATTCATTATACTCATTTTCATCCATCAATCATCCAATTGCTATCATTATCTTTGAGGGAAATTGGAATTTATCAAATCCATTTTCATCCACAATCTTAGGCATTGTTACTCTATTCAAATTCATCAAGGATCTTGAAGCTTATCACAAAGGATTGGGAAAGGGCCACTTTCCACATCAAAGTGACACCAATCCCCCTATGGGTTGGATGTTTGATTTACTTAGATAGGTTTACATGCTTTCATTTTATTTTTTTTATGCTTTTGTTTCATGCTTTCATCTCTTAATATGATCAAGAATTTCATAGGGAATGATGGTTTTTGGATTGCTAATGTGACTAACCTTGGTTGTTTTGTTGATGTTTAGCTAGGTGAGGATTATAATTCACAAGAAGATACCTCCTTATGAATTACATTGAATGTGTCCTTAATGTTGAAGAAAAATGCTATAAATTTTGTTTTGAATCACTTCTTGATGCAATAGTATTGTCCACCAAAAAGACCTACATTTTTTAAGAATGATTAAGAAACATAAACTAGAACCTACTTTTGACTCAACAATGGTTAAAATTAAACATGAATATTAGAAAATACAAAAAATATTAATTTTTTAGTAATTTTGACAAATGGGCAGTGTGGACACATCGAGATATTTAGGTAAATAATAGGGAAGGTCTCTTTTCATTGCCCAAGTCACCCAATCATTTTGGGGTGCTCTTTCTGGGGTAGTCTCTATAAGGAAAATTAGATGCGGAAGCAATTCTCCTAACGTCAATACCTCAGGAAAGAATGTAGATATACTTTTAAATTTTACAATTACAGTCCAATTAAGATGCACTATGAAACAGATAACAAAAACAGAGTATTTGACAATCACACATGAACACTAGATATACGTGGGAAAACCCTTATGGGAGAAAAACCCACCACGCAGAGAAATCATGCCGTTAAATGGGATTACATACGGTTTTCAGACTTATCTTTGGTTTTACGTTTTGCGATGACATTCACAAAATTGCTGAAGCTGCGTAGGAACCTTTCGTTACAAACTTCACGCAATAAATCACTTTGATCATGCAGAACACCGACAATGCGTGATGCAACTTTGTGAACCAACCAAGCGGTTGCAATCTGAGGAAAATCGCGAAGGTATATCCATGGCGTTCCCTTTCCTATTGAACTTCCTCACGGGGCAAATGCACTTAACCGATTGTCTTCGATAGTTCACTTGTTAAGAGCTGCCTCCTGGCTGGTCCACGGGGCTCCACATGGGGCAGTCAAATGGTCAACGAAATTAGCACTATCTTGCGGCATCTTGATGAGACACTAACGATTGTCGCCGCCCGTCTACATAACCTTCATACGATGCTTCCAGAGTCGCGGTCATTTGCTTCGAGACGTTTCATGCGACTTTTACATGGCGGTACACCGGTGCCAAGCAATGGCCCGGACCTATCACTTTTCGCCCGAGGAGATCAGCGGTGAGTTACCAAAGGGTTATGCAGGGGTCCTGAACATAAGCGAGCACCAGAAGTAGGAAGTCAGCAAGACTTTCTTTCACGTTAGCCGAGAGGTTTTCTCCGAGACATAAAGGTTACTCGAAGTGTTCTGAAATAAAATTTGCGAGAACATTGCCCTTTACTGAACTTTACTCGAGGATCTCCTGGCTTATTTCTAAAGGCTCATCATTGGCAAGACTCACTAAAGTGCTGGGACTTCTTACCGAAACCACCGTGTTACGTCAATGACCCCCGAGTGTTTCCTTGTTGGCAAGACTTTCAACTATCACTAAGATCTCATACTAGAATCTTTAAGTTACACCAACACCACCACTCATCGCTAGGAGTCACTCCGATGAATGTTTGGATGGTGATACATGCGGCATTTCTACGTTACGGCTGGGACTTCTCCCTGCGACCATTTGGAGTTACCCGATAATGTAAGCATCGCGATTGCAGACGTCACCGTTTTAACGGTAATAACGGAGTCGTGGTGCAAGATACATCCAAAGAGAGTAAACATTGTCGATGAGACTTTGACACATCACCCCAAGACTCGCCAGCAAACATAGTAGGCTGCTCCGATTGAATGGCTACCATCGACCCGGAAGTTATACGGCTAAAGGGAGGGTCATGGCGAATACACTATGTCATAGCGATAAACTCCACAGTGAAAATATTCGGAAAGATAGAAGCTAGGTCACAGTGACTTGTACAAAAAAAAATGTTCCAAACTGCTTAGTTGGCCAGACATTTAGAATATCACACCGACTTGGCTCTAATGGAGGTTTCAGCCTGTATTGTTTGAGGCACATATTTCCAACAGTCTCTAAAGAGCCCTAAAAGCAAAAAAAATCAAACTATGACGAAGTCGTTCTAGGAGCTTTTGGTGTGTAGGAATGCTTTATCTAGATCTAAAGGTGGATATTGAATCCCTTCAAACCAACCTCTCTCAGTTTTGGTCAAATCAACACCATTTGTGTGTTCCAATTTCAAATGCATTCTTGTAAAAATTGTTAGTGGAAAGAAGTACAAAAATGGAAATAAGAATTTTTTTTTGTTTTGTACATCATGGAGTGAATCCAAGTATACCTAAACATTAAGGTGGGCAGGTAAATACTACGAAAGGACTCCTTTTGCTTCCCAAGTCCCCCTAGTGATTTCAGAGTGCACTAATTCAGAGTAGTTTGAAAGTGCCGTAAAACAAAAAAATACAAAATTATTAAATTTTCAATATTTTTGACAAATAGAAAGCATGGAAACATTGAGGTAGGTAGGAAAATACTAGGGGAGGTCTCTTTTTGTTTCCCATGTCACTCGATTGTTCAGGGATGCTCTTTCCAAGGTAGTCTCTAAAGAACTTTAAGAGCAAAAAATGCAAAATATTTAAAAAGTTTAACATTTTTGACAAATGGGTAATGTGGAAATGTCAAGGTAGGTAGGTAAATACTAGGGAAGGTCTCTTTTCATTTCCCAAGTAACCCAATTATTTTGGGGCGCTCTTTCCAAGGTAGTCTCTAAAGAGCCCTAAAAGCAAAAAATTATCAAACTTTAACGAAGTTATTCTGAGATCTCGTAGTGTGTAGGAATTCTTTGTCTGGACCTACAGGTTTATATTGAATCCCTTCAAACTGGCCTCTCTTTTTTTCAGTCAACTCAATGTTGTTTGTGTGTTCCAATGTCAAATGCATTCTTGCAAAAAATATCAGTGAAAAGCAATGCAAAAAAGGAAAGAAGAATTTTTTTATTTTGTGCATCATGGAGAAAAACTAAGTATAAAAACACATCAAGATGGGTAGGTAAATTCTATGAAATGCATCCTTGTTTCCCAAGTCCCCTCGTGATTCAAGAGTGCACTAATCTAAGGTAGTCTTGAAAATATCGTAAGAGTAAAAATGCAAAATTGTTAAATTTTTAGTATTTTTGACAAATGGGTAGTGTGGAAACATTGAGGTAGGTAGATAAATACTAGGGAATGTCTCTATTTGTTTCCCAAGTCACTTGATCATTCAGGGGTGCTCTTTATGGGGTAGTCTCTAAAGAGCCTTAAGAGTAAAAAATACAAAAAATGTAAAAAATTTAGTATTTTTGAAAAATGGAAAGAATGGACATGTCAAGGTAGGAAGGTAAATAATAGGGAAGGTCTCTTTTTGTTTCCCAAGTCACTCAATTATTCTAGGGTGCTCTTTTTGAGGTAGTCTCTAAAGAGCCCTAAAAGCAAAAGATTGTCAAAATTTGATGAAGTCATTTTGGCAGCTCATGGTGCATAGGAATTATTTGTCTAGACATACAAGTGGATATCAAATCCCTTCAAACCAACTTCTCTCAGTTTTAGAAAACTCAAAACCATTTTTGTGTTTCAATGTCAAATGGATTCTTGCAAAATTGTCAGTGGAAAGAAGTGCAAAACTAGAAAGAAATTTTTTTTGGTTTTGTGCATCACGGAGTGAAAACAAGTATACCAACACATCAAGGTGGGTAGGTAAACACTAAAGAAGGCCTCATTTTTTTGCCCAAGTTCCCCTATGATTCCAGAGTGCACTAATCTGTTGTAGTCTTGAAAATGTCATAAGAGAAAAAATGCAAAATTGTTAAATTTTTAATATTTCTAACAAATGGGTAGTGTGGAAACGTTGAGGTAGGAAAGTAAATGTTAGGGTAGGTCCCTTTTCATTTCCTTGTATTTTTTTGAGCTTTTTTTTGTTAAGACACAAACTCCAACCTACATTTGAATTGCTACCATCATTACCTCATTGTACTCATAACACAACCGTGGATGTATTGATCTGAACTGCTTAAAAATATACCTTTGTTCTCCAAAAAACCTACACATATAAACAAGTGAATTTTTAAGAAAATCAATCTTCAAGACCTATTAGAAACTCAACAATGGTGGATTTATTGTCATAAGCAACATGAACTACAAAGTTTGAACAAAAGATTCTCTCAAATCAAATATGTACCTTGAAAATATATTGATCTACATGAACTACCATGGATGTTTTGGTCTCAATTACTTGAAAATATATCTTTGTTCTATAAAACACCTACATTTTTACATATTAGTTAATTTTTTTATGCAAAATTTTAATGTACCATTAGTACAGAAACACCAATAAACTATTGAAAAAACTACTAAAAAACTACTTATAAATGACTACAGTTGGTCAGGTGACCACTAGTAGTTTATTGCCATTCATATATAATGCAGCCAAATTGATGACTAAACCATTTTTAGTCATTTATTGGTTGTTTTGATTGATCAATTTGGTAGTATATTTAGTCATTGATTTAGTCATGCATTGCTGCGATCTAGTCACTTATTTAGTCACTTTTTTTCCAATGTTATATTTAGTCATTGATTTAGTCATTTTTTATTCACTGATATATTTAAATGGTCACTTCTTTAGTCATTTTTTTATTCATTGATATATTTAGTCATTGATTGTTGTTAACTAGTCCCTTATTTGGTCATTTTTATTCCGTTCACTTTGGTCATATATCACGGTCATGATTCATTGTTCAGCGATTTACGTCCGGTGGTACATATTCCAGTCAATTTAGTTATTAATTGATGTCAATTAGTAGTATAATTAGTCATTTTAATTGACTGATATTTGAGGATTTAAGCATAAAACATAGAAATACACATCAATCATCAATTGCACACAATAAGACAACCATTGAGAAGGAAAAATTGGTGAACTTTATTAATAAAAGAAAGGTGTTCTAGTTACAACTTGCAAATAGAATATTAGAATCATTATTTTCAGTCACAAGACTGAAAATTTGAGTTATAATATTGTAGAGAAATGATTACAAGAAAAAAAAACTTTTCCAAAAGACTTCTGCAATGATGGAAACACATGCTTGAAACCCTTCAATGTGAGCACATGCCCATTTCATCTCTTAAAACTTCTACAACATGGGAAATCTTCCTGGAGCAAGTTGTAACATGTAGAATCCAAGGAGAGTGTTGATCATGTCCCACATATGAAGCTCTCTCCTTCAACACAGTCAACAATAACCCAATTAGAATATTTCCTCCTTTACATGCAATGTGCCATCTGACATGAGCAATAGGGTGTTGCCTTTTTCGCCATGAATGCAGTTGTGCCTCAATACAACCAAAAAAATTAATATTAGTTTCAATTCAAAAAGAATAAAAGTGCATTTTATATTGCAAGTTTACAAAAGAAAGTCCAAACATAGTATAAAGATAAATCAATTAAAAACTGTAGCCTTGTCAACAAATGCCTTAAACATAGTGTTCAACATAGGCCTGAAATCTGCATATTGAACCATTGATTTCATAACCTTGTTCAAAATTTAAGAAAGGTGATACATTCAGATTATAGAATGAAGTTAGCATATTATAGAATGAAGGCTATCAACACTAACCAGACTGGAACAACATTATCAATAGAAATTTCCTAGAAAACAAGCCCAAGAATGTCATCAGACTTGGACAACAAAAATTTCAACCTTGGTTCATGTGTTGTCTCAGTAAAGATCCACACCATTAAAGAATCCATTTATACATAAATTCCAATTTAAGTTGATGAGAAAAGATCTTTGATATCCAACTGGGAAGCCTTAA
>VDFB02356066.1:0-42909 GCA_007258455.2 Sequoia sempervirens
GAAAAACTAGTTTTCAAAGGAGATGGAAAAAGAAGTGCAATATGATCCCAAAATAATTTAAAAATAATATTTAGAATCTATAGACAAAATGTCACAAATCACTAGTTTGCATCATCTTCAAATTCCTCATGATTTAGCCGCTATAGGTGCCCAAAAGTGAAGATTTAGTTAGAAAAAATTAGTTCACTGTCTAGTTTGGCTAAAAATTGTAAACTAGTATTGTGGGATCACCCCTCATCGAATGAAATGATTGATTGCAGAATGTGCACAAAATGGATTTTTCAAGAAACTTCTCAAAATATTTGAATTAATGAAGCAATCTGGAACACATCCTAACATTGTAAGCTTTGCTTGGGTTCTAGGTGCATGTAGTCATGCAGGTTTAGTGGATGAGGGTTGCACATACTTCACACATCAATAACCCTTATTGCATTACAATTTACATATATATTTGATCATTAGGTGTGCATGGTTGACCTTTGTGCCCGTGTTGGCTATATTGAGGACACCCTAAACATTATTACTAAGATACTAGTTAAATCTGTGGTACATTTGGATCATATATGAATATAGGCTGAGTATTTCCAGAAACACTACTTTTTTAGTTGGATCCTAAAAATGTTGGAACGTATGTTCTCTAAAACATTTGTACGAGGTTCAAATAGTAAAGATATTGATGAAATATAGAGGAATTAAAAAGATACTTGGATCTAGTTGGATTGAAGGCTCTAAATTGGTACATGTTTTTTGTGTAGGAGACAGATCACATCCACAAACATAGCAGAGCTATGCAAAGTAGGAGAAATTGGCCTAGAAAATGAAGGTAGCAAGGTATAAAGAATCATTTATCTGCCACCATAGTGAAAAGTTACCAATTGCATTTGGTTTGTTAAACATGGCCCCTGGTACAACTATTAAAGTTATTAAGAACCTTCATGTATGTTTTGATTTCTACACAAAATCTAAATTCATCTCCAAGATTGTTGTAAGAGAAATTGCTTTGAGAGATGTGAGCAATTTCCATCATTTTAAATGAGAACAACTTTGGACAAATTGGAATAATATTATATTCGAGGGTAGAAAATGGCCCTACAAGCTTCATTCCTAAAATCATGTACCATCCCATTATTTTACAAGATTCTATTTAGTTGGAGAACATTACCGATCACATGTTGCACCTCTAAGAGTTTCAAAGAGGTTACTAAAGAAGAAGCCTCTTTCCAAAGACTTAATCTTACAACAAACCTACAAGAGGCAGGTCCATTATTGAAAACAGTGTTGTAGCAACTTCTAAGCAATGAGGAAATTGATTTAGAGTTGTAGAAAGTCTTTTAGGTATAGGAGAATTATCTAAAGCTAAAACTTTAGGAGATCCCTGGTCCTTTCTTTTTCCTAAAAAATATGTATCATGTATCTGTAGGACACCTTATTAAATAATTTATAAGGTAAATATTAAAATTATCCCTTATTGGAATACGTACTAGAGCCTCATATGCCTAATAGTGGCTAGCTTGATGATGACCTAGAAAACTTACCATTCCCTTTTACCTTTCTCATTAACATCAAGGAATTCTTATGGTAAGATATTTAAGGTGTATTAAGTGACAATTTCATTCAATACCACTATTGCTTCACCTTTCTCAACACTTACATGATATTCCTATCATATTTTTTGGTATATTCTTACATGATAGATCTTTGAGACGTACTATAGGTGTTTTCATCTATATATTTTTTTAGTTACAAAGAAAAAATGATTAAGTTTTGGTACAGTTAAGTTTCATAATTACAGCAGTGATGACTAAACTAAATTGGACAATAAATAGGATAGAGTACATTTTAAATTTGGTTAAAAAGTAGATAAGAAGAAATAAAAGTGAAAAGAATAATGCAAAGTAAACCACCCAAGAAAGAATGCAACCAAACTTCTCCACAACTAATACAACCTAGAAATGGCCATTACCTATGACTAGTAATTCCAAATGCATACACTTCTAGAATAAAGACTCGCAAGCATCCTTCATGAGGAGCAACAAACAGAATAGTCATTTTACTATGGCTAAAATATTACAATTTTTTGTTCACTATAACATCGCCTAGAAATATTAATTCTTAACTATAGTATTCAAGACAAAAAAATCACATAATATTCCAGATTTTAAAAACTAATGATGGATGTTTGAAAAATGTTGAGCCTGAGAAAATTCACCATCTATCCTCTAGAGTTAGAATAAAGAGAAAGATGATTTTAATGTTGCTTACTGGAGAATAGAAGCAACTAGAAGCCCACCTTTTGACAGGGGATAGAAAAAATTGCAGTAATTTGAAGAACTATACAATATACACACAAAATTAAAGGTTAACAAAATTCAATCTCTGAGATTATTGTTCATTACATACTTGAATATGATATCCAGGTATGCTATGTTTATAGAAAAGAACTAATATATTTAAGAAAAAAAGATACTATAATGCACTACAGGAATTTTGTAAGCAGTTCTTAAACTTGTCATGTGATGATAAGAGATTACAACCTACAAGAATTGATGACATATAGTGCAGATTTGAAAGAATAAGTAAAGAATATGGTGCACAAGTGGACCTGAATTTATTGAATGAAATACATATCAACAAATTAGTTAGTACCAATAAGTGAACCACAGTAGTGATTCAATGAGAACCACCTTTTGGAATGTGTGTTAATATTTTCTAACATAGTAATGTAACAGATGTTTTACCTTCTATCTTGGTAACACAAAAAATGTAGTAGACATATATGATGATGTAAACCTAAGCAGTAACAAATTTTAGGTGAATTTTATGTCAGTCTAAAAATTTGGAATCCTTTGGAATATATGATATATCAAAAAAAAGATTCTTACATTCTATCTGGCAACATTAGCAATGCTCCAACTTAAAGCAACAAAACATTCTTCAATTGTTTGAACTCTAAAGACATCAAAATATTTTATGGACAGAGTACAATATTGATAAAATGCATTATCTAAATGCAAGTTTTCACGTAAATCAAGCTCTGAACCCCTAACATTTCACAAGTTTGATAAGAAAAGGTGCAATTACCATAGTTCTGTTGGATGAAGATCTACTGATTTCACATGTTCGGATCTTTGGGAAAGTTTCCTCTGACAAAATAAAAAATTAAAGGCACATACTCATTAGTAGAAATTCCTGAAAATTTTAAATCAATGCTCTTCTCTTAACTTAGTTTTTCTGTCATTTGCTCTGACAGTACACCAATGTGTAGTAAACATCATATATCCATTAAATTAAACACATATGCATATAGGCATTAGCATACCCAATAAAACATTAGGAACTAAAGCAGAAACCTCACACTTTCTAGTTTATATGAAGCTAAATAGTAAATACTCTACACAAATAATTGACTTGGTTGGGTGTGGAGATGACCTTTGAAGGAACTTGAGAATGGTAGGCTAGTCAACATTCTTTGTAAAAATATATAAATTTAAGAAATAATCTCAATAATTCTTCAAATGTTCATGCAACCAAACACAGGTCAAGAAGTGGAGATCCAAGATATGCACCAAGAAGGCATAGAAGTAGACAATTCACATATAACAAATGAATAAAGTCAATAAATAAAATTGAGATTATTAATATTTCCAATCTTATCAGATTGGATGTGCATTTTGGGATCAAAATATCAATAATAACATGCTTGGGCTCAATCCCCCACTAGATAGGATTTCCTTGTCACTGCTAAGTGCTAACAAAAAACACTAAAATGTAGGCTAGATGGTCAAGGAATCCAAAGTGAATTTTCATGGAAAATATACATATAAGATGTGGTTAAGCAAGGCGACTTTTTTAGCCTGGTGACACATTCTTCATTGTATTAAATATGGTGGCAGGTCATTAAGTTTCCCAACATTACTAAGTAGAAAGAAACACACAACAATGAAATTTGCAGTGCCACATGCTTGACATTAATTTACTAAAATTTCCCTCCATTTTCAATGCATTAAATAGATAGTGTGTCATGAAGTTTCCCAACATTACTGAACAAAAAGAAAAGCACAACAATGAATTTTATATGCCACATGTTTGACATTAATTTACTCAAATCACTTTTCCAAGCAAGCTCACCATTTACAATACTTCAGAAAAGGAAGTGAGAAATATACAATCCTACAATAAATTTCCCAGTCTCTAGCATTTGTAAACAACTCACTAATGGCATTCAAATGTACATTGAACCTTAAGCCCCATCGAGATTGGCTGAACAAAATGCCATCTCAATAGAGAGCCCGAGATTCTAGATCAAAAGAAAACTATTATGGACAAATATAAAAATGGTTGTAGGAAGGTAAAGAATGGGCTAAGAATCAACAATTTTTTAAAAAATAGGTTAGTGAATATGATAATACTTTGTTTTTCTATTTCTATTAACATAGATTTGCACTATTTACAGTGCTAGGAGGAGAAGCCAATACATAATTCAGTTGAATGAGTTGCAAAAGTGATTAAAAGAGTAAAGGGTCATTTATTGAATGATAAAGAGCCACTTGATGTGACTTTCAGAGTCAATGTTTGAAGAAAAACTAGACAACAGAGAAAATTGTATTATGACACATAGATGTGCCATAAGCAAATGAGTTAATGCACAATTTGTAGAGAAACCCTACTTTCTTACAAAAATAAAACCCCCTCTATTAAGTACTTTTGAAAAGGCTACCCATGTCATTCAAACACCTGAAATGAAACTCTTAGGCATTAGCTTCAGCACATACTAATATTTTTGTTGTATTTTGGTTAGATGACTTGACTCAATATGCATGGGAAACCCAACATAGGCTTCCCCACTCCTGGTATTCCTCCCCTACATACTTCACCTTAAATGAGTAAGGTCACTTTGATAGAAGCCCCTTGTATTCAGTGCCTAAAAGAAGAAGCCAAGCTAAGAGAAAGCACTCTAACTAACTAAGAACAATACAAAGTTCCAATATACATTGACTCTTAGAGCTCAAAAGAAAAAAGTCGCCAGTATTCAAGTATACATTTTGTATTAGGTGGATTTCCAAGTTGAAGTTTATTATTTTGGTTGACCATGAGGTCTAGACCAAGTACAAAATTTCAACATCATATAATGTAAATGGAAAACAATCCACCTATGTGAGTTCCATTAGGAGGTCCCATACACTAAAGTGGCATCTAAATTTATCTTTTCCATACTATATATTATCTATGCAAACGAAATATATCGACAAAATTATACACCACTCAAACCAAATATTAAAATAACCAGAAACCAAAAACATTATGGCCAATTCTTTACAAGAGCATGGATTAGAAAAATACCTTGATCTCAAGGCGAAGAGGCTACCACCATGACCGAAAAATCAGACATAAAGATGAAATTAATAAACACCCTTCAAGATATATCTCTCAAATAAACTAGAAAAACAAGAAGTAAACCAGATCTTGAGATTCCTTCCATAAAGTAGAAGTATCACAAATGATACAAACTATTATGTTTTCTTGAATGCAATTTTACAACATTTGCATCAAATACAAGCTAATTACACTACATGATACAAATGCAAAAAAACCACTAAATCTTCAAATTATTTTTGTTAAGAAGGTACTTTGATAGATTATCATAGAAAAATGAAGGAGATAATAGCAGTTGTTATGAATTCCATGTGACCCGATATCATGCACAAAGAAGATGTAAAAGACCATGGAACAGATTGAAAAGGGGTCAAAGTCAATGAGATTCATTGAATGTTAAAGAGCATTATCATTATATTAGTGAAAGCACAAGATTGTAATAGCAATGAAGCAATGGAAAGAAAGAAAAGTGATATGCAACATCAGGATCATTGTCATAAAGGATGAAGATCAACTTACCATGTAATATTAACACAATGGAGGGTCCAAAAATAGTGGCATTTATGTCACAAAGTGATAATGGCAGTTGAAGCCTAATAATAGTGATTTTCAATGAACAACACCAAGCTTGATAACAGTGATATGAAAGATTTGGAAACACTATTATATCCTCCAAAGTAAGAACAACATATTGTCAGCCAATCAGTCCATGCTCACAAGAAGCATATAAGCAAAAGTCATATCATATTACATAATATGGTCAAAATACTAAAGAGCTATATCTGTCATAAAAAAACAACAAATATCAGTATAAGAAGGCATCATCTAAGGAGTTTGTCCTTCTTTTTTCATAGCTTCACCTTCTTAATATGTTGATGATGTTCTGAATACAATCTCTTTTACATAAATCTCTTATAATTAAGTAAATGCAAACAATTGCAAAAGAAATTGTTCTAAGAGATGTGAACCATTTCCATCATTTTAAACAGGGTCAATGTTCTTGTGGAGAATATTGGTGGTGCTAAATGAAACAATCTGAAAAATAGGCTTGCACTATAATAATGTGCACTACATCAGATATCTCGTAATAATGAGGGGACAGCCATCAAAGCATAACAAAAGGGACTTTTTTTGTCATATGTTGTAGTTACAAGTGCCTTGCTAGACATATGTGAAAATGTGGAAGCATAGACAAGGCAAGCAAACTGTTTCCAAAAATGCCTCAAAGAAATGTGATATCATGGAATGTTGTGATTAAAGGATATATTCAAAATGGGTTTTTTTTTCTAAAAATTCCTTAGAAAAATTTAAGCAAATGCAAGGAGTGGGTGTAAATCCCAAATCCTCAACCTTTAATCTATTCACAGTAAACAAAATTTGCTTAAACCCTAATAATTACACCCATAAACTGTTGCTTCAATCTATTCATAGTAAACGAAATTTGTAAATATTAGGGTTTAAGGACTTAGATTTAATTGCTAGGGCTTAAGTAAATGAAATTTTCTTAAACCCTAATAATTACACCTTAAATTGTTGCTTCACAGTAAACAAAATTTGAAAATATCAGGGTTTTAGGGCTTACTTAGATTCTTGAGTTCAAAAAAAGAAAACCTTGAACCCTCGACGAAACCTTATTTTTAGGTTGTAGCTCGCCAAATTGGAGAAGTGAAAGGTCAATACCAAAGAGGAAGAATTTGGAGAAGCAAAGCCATTGCCAACATCCCAGCCTACTTGCACCAAATAGAAAATGCCATTCACCGCCTATGCCAATGCATACTATGCCTTTGTAAGCATCCTCCCTACATGAAAATGAGAGCTTTGGAATAGGTAATGGGTATCCGTAAAAGAAATGTGCACCAATAGAAAATGTTGTATGTACTAAACTATGTAGGGTAAAAGATGTCGTAATGTCAAAACCTAAATGTGAACATTATTAGGAACTTGGTGGTAATTTTCATTTTAATAAAAATACTCTAAAACCATCACTCTAAACCTTTATTTTCAAACTGCAGCTCACCAAATTGGAGAAGTGAAAGGTCAATAATAGCGAGGAAGAGTTTGGAGGAGCAGGAACCAATAGTGGCAGGAAAGCAGCAAAAAATGGTGAAGAGCAACCTAAAAAAATGGCGAAAAATGATGAACGACTAATATTCGTTTAATCTTCAAAAATTAATATAATAGTAATAAGATTAAATTATATATAATATAATTATATTTATTATTATATTTAATAGTATATATAGGTTATATAATTATTATATATTGTATTCTATAATATAAAATTATTATAATTAATAATTAATAATTAATATATTTTTATATAAAATAAATTAAATTAATATATAAAAAATTTGATAGTTTAATTGATCTTTGGAGAGATTAGGAAAAAGAAAGAGATATAAAGGGGGAGACAATTCTATATAGGTTGTGAAAATTAAGATAAGCATGATGTTCTCCTAAAATTACTAGAGTTCAAACTTGTATAAAAAGATAACATCTATAAAAATGATCAACACACATTGATTTCATAGATTATAAAATAATTCTATTTTTTAAAAATAATTAACAATATAAAGCCTAAAAGAGAAAAAATTTGCATACCAAAAGTGATCATTGTTATTTCTATTTCACATTATTAAGATGGTCAAGCATATTAGCAAGTGAAGATAGAAGTGAATCAAACTTCATTTTTAGGGAAAAATGTTCTTTTCTTAAGGGAAAAATCTTCATTTTCAGTAGCCTCGACCATTACATTTCTAAAACCCATGTAAATTGAATCTAATTGCTTCTACAAATAACTACTTGACCTTACTTTTTTAAGGAACTGCTCCTTCCCTCTACTTATCTTTATCTCTTCTCTCCCTCTCTCTACCTACCTCTCCTTCCACCACTCTATATTTCTCTCTATTTCACCTCTCTCCCTCACTACATCTCCCTCCCTCTCTACTTATCTATATCTCCCCTCTCCCTCTCTTCCTACCTCTCCATCCATCACAACCTACCACTCTCTCTCTCTATTACTCTCTATCTCACCTCCCACTCTCTCCATCCATACCTCTCTCTCTCTCTCTTCTTCCCTCTCTACTCTCTATCTCCATAATCCCTCTCTACCTACCTCTCCATCCATCACTCCCTAACAATATCTCTACACCTCTCTATCTCACTTCTCTCCCTCCCTGATTCCCTCTCTACTTCTCTCTCTACTTCTCATTCCCTCTCTAATTATCCTTATCTCCCCTAGCCCTCTCTCTCTCACTAGATGTCTCCCTCCCTACCTTTTCCCCTATCTACTCTCTATCTCTCCCTCCCTCTACCTCTCTCTCTCACTCTCTCTCATTCCTCCCTTACTCTCTTTCTCTCACTCTGTCCTCTCTATCTCACCATTCTCTCTTTCCCTCTCTATAACTCCCTCCTCTATATGTCACCATTCTCTCTCTACTTATCTTTATCTCACCTATCCCTCTTTACCTCTCCCTTGTTGGAAAGAGACACTACAAGTGATTTTTGGTTTTTTCATTGATGGAAACCCTAGTCAGTGAATAATATGCATGACATCATTTGCTCCCATCGATAGTCAGATTGAAAACAGTCAGGAAGAACAAGGCATTTGGTAGTTTGGTGATCATCGATTCACTTACAGATTTCCAGTTGTTATTTTGAGTTGTGGGTCACATGGGAGGTTTATCAGTACATCTAATGTGTTGTCTGACAATCTCATTGCCTCATATTAAGTCTTGTGTGAGTTTGGAGATAGTGTTGATACTTTTCTATTTATCAATATTTTGGGCCAACTTAGTTGATAAAATATGTTGTAGATATTCAAGGAATATTTATTCGAATATTTTTGTGTTTTCTCATTATGTTTTGGGTCCAAGATAAGTTGTGGATGACCATTGTGGATGTGCATTGGATAATTCTCAAGATCTGAATTAACAATTGCTAATATTTGTTTTAAAGTCTTATTAAAGCCAACTTATTGTGATTAAATTGCTAGTCATGGATATATATATGTATAATCTATTATATCATTTTGATGTGTATTCATGGTGTGTCAATTTGTATTGTGAATACCAAAAGAGTGTTAGAACTATTTTATGCACAGTTTCACTTGCACATAAAGATTTTGTGAAGCGAGCCATAGCAGAGTAGAGTAGAAGTTCAGTATCAATTAGAAGGACAAAAGATTGGCATCTGAGCCTAACCGGAACTATAATCAAGCATTTTTAGATGATATTATTTCAATTCATTCTCTTAGATCTAATCCAAATCTCTATAAGGCAGTGTGGCTTTCTATTTTGAGCAGTGAGCTCTAGGCAGTGTGCCTGAATGCAAGTGCATTCCCATATTGTAAACTTATTTTTTAGTATAATCAGATTATATTATGGATTGGCTATCCACCGTGGTTTTTCCCCTAACAAGGTTTCCACATAAAAATCCTTGTGTTATGGTGTTGTGGTTGTTTTCTTTATGTTTCTGCATATTTCTCCTAGTTGAATATTTTAAGTGGGTTAATAATCAGAATAATAAAGTCAATTTTTGCATAACACTGATTCACTCACCCCCTCTCAGTGTTGTTTGTTTCCAACAATTGGTATCAGAGCTAGTTCCTTGAAATAATTTTAATGGCTTGGGGAGATTTTGGAAAGTGTTTTCAATGGATACATGCAGTCTTCAATAGCAACTTATGGTGGCCCTGGATGATCTTGACTAGTCAAAATTTGAGAATTGGGAACTGCAGGAAAACCTTGAGAATGAAGAGAAATTCATCCAGTCATTGAAAGAAAAAATCAATGAATCAAGGGAGAAAAGAAAGGAATTATGTGATTAGCTCAAGCAGAAGAAAATAAGCATCAAAGATGAACAACTCATTCATGCCTTAAAGGAGAAAATAGAAGAGTGTGAAAATTTTTCCAAAGAAAATGCTACCTTGAAGCGTGAGATGGAATCCATCATGATGAAAATGACCAAGGAGGTTGAAGATAGAAAGAAAAATAAAGAAAATCTTGCTCAATCCTAGAAAGAAAAATTTGAACAATGCAGTCGATTGGACAATGAATTGGAACAATATAAGAACAATGAGGAAATGCTTGAAAAATAGCTTGATGATCTCATAAATGAACTTACTGCAGCAAATGAGTACAAGGAGAAATTCAAAGAAAGCTCATCCAAACTTGGTGAACTGATTAAAATTTAGAGGACTGATGGTGATAGGTGAGGTCTTGGATATGAAAAAGGAGAAAGTTTCATATTTGGACAAAAGAAATCTGAACAAGGGAGATTCATGTAAGGACATCAGATGAATGGACCCAGAAGAAATCCCGCGAGACAACCAAATTCTTAGAGATTCAATGGTTACTGTTTTTCTTGCAACAAATTCAATCATATGGCTTCTCAGTGTAGAAGCAAGATGAATCCAAGTGGACCATCATTCTTAGGTCAGTGCTTTAATTGATAGAAGTATGGTCATAAGTCAAGTGAATGCAGAGTTCTGATGAATAACCTTCATAAAGATGCTAGATGCTATGCATGAAATAGACTTTGGCATATTGCTAACCAATGCAGATCAAGGCATAATCAGTGGAATAGTTGGTCTGATCAAAGAAATGTTGTGTGCTACAACTGCAACAAATTTTGGCATATTGCTAGATTCTGTTGGAACAAAAGAGGTCCAGTAAGATAGAATACACAACAGGATGTCAAAGGAAAAGGGGAAGTCACTACAGATGTGATCAAGAGGTAATTCTGAAGAAATGGCTAAAAAATAATCCCTCTATAGAAGGAAATGTGTCAGCACCAAAATCTGCTTTTGTTAATTCCTCCAAGAATTAGTTTTAGGCCCTTGGCCTAGGGGGAGCTATCAGAAAAATCCTTTAACCCCTATAGGAAATTGGTATTGGAGTGTGGACCAGTCCAATAGGTAGATCAATGCTTTTCAAATGTTGTTTAATTAAATTGGAGCTAGCATTGTAAAGCTTTGGAGATCCGCAGGAGAATCATTTGTCTCAATGCTTGAAATTATAGTAACCAGATGAACTAGGGTTAAGGAATTTATTGCAACAAAAAGGGTTAGTTGTGAGAGTGATAAAAAGCCATTTTTATCTTTCATTTGTCACTTTGTATTTTGGAGGAAAGCAATTTGAAAGAGCCCTAGAGTAAACCTTGTTGAAGTGTGGAGAGATTCAAAGCATGGAATCTGCAATTGAACTTTGATCCGATGGAAAGGTATTTTTTGAAAAGCCTGTGAATTTGTGAATTTGTGAATTTGCAACCATGGCCACTCCATTGGTAGTAGAGGTCAAGGATAGACCCCATCCTAAGTTTAAATGGCACCCTTATAAGTTTGTTGAGACTGAACCCTTAGGAGCATTTTCATCTATTGCATACGAAGTTTTGCACACTAAGGATATTAGGGCATATATTCATGTGAACATTGAAGAGTTAGGCACCTCTCAAATAATGAGTTTGTATTACCATCATATAATTAGAGAGGATTTTATTATAAAGCTAGAATTTCAAACCCTGGAAGAGAATAAGTTTGCACAGTTTGTGAGATTTCCCATATTTGATGAAAATGAATGGGTTAGATACATTTTGAGTCATGTTCATGATGAGTTCATGTGGTTGAATATACCCTTTAAGATCACAAAAGAGGCTATATGTGTAGTAACGGATCTGAATTCCATTGATAGACTTCTAGTCTTGAAATCCATGAAGAATGAAAAGGTTACTAAGGCAACAAGTGCACAATGGGATAGAAGGGCAATAACAATAGAATACATTGTTGAAATGGATGTGAAATTCACATCAATGGTCATTGGTTACAAGATATACCATTCTAGCTAGGATAATTTTGTATTTGGTATGACCATCTATGTAGCTTATGAAATGGTAAAGAAAAAAGCAGAATATGACTTTTGCGAGCTACTTAGAAGTCAGTTGATGGAGAATCTGAGAAAAATCAAGAAAGATAAGAAGAATACTTTCAAATATGGTAATTTGCTATTGTTCTTGTTCTTCTATTTCATGAATGAGGTTCTGAGCATTAGAAAATTACATTCACAAAAAGATGAGTCTGTGGCTATTCAGATAAGGAACAAGTTGTTTGGAATGGGTGATCATCAAGTCAGGAATACTA
Source organism: Sequoia sempervirens (assembly GCA_007258455.2). Taxonomy (NCBI): domain Eukaryota; kingdom Viridiplantae; phylum Streptophyta; class Pinopsida; order Cupressales; family Cupressaceae; genus Sequoia; species Sequoia sempervirens. The sequence continues at coordinate 12,509 of VDFB02356066.1, forward strand.
CCCTTTGGGGGTACTTCAAAAATTTCCAGAATATGATGCATGCCAGGGAAAGAATTTCCACTTCAATTTTGGAACAGTACAAAGATACTATCTGCTTCATGGTGGATATTGACCAATGTCATATGGAAGTTGTTGATACTAGAACAATTTGGATCATGCCTATAGGATACGAAGTAGAGGAATTTTTTTTGAAGATGTATGCAGAACACTTGTTGAGTTCACCTCTGGATCAGGGAGAATAGAGGTTTGGAACATATGTAGAGAACAATATGCAGGTTCATGAGGAATTGAGAAAACTGGTGATAGTCAAGAAAGTAAGAAAAGAGAGAAGTTTTTGTAGAAAGGATGGGATTACCTATAGAAGCTTTGAGAGAAGCAAGAAGGAGGAGAGATGAGGTAGAAGCAATAGAAGTGAAAACAAAAATAGAGTCTACTAGTCCTAGTGCATCCTCTGCTCACACTAGATCTATAAGGAGTTCCCCTGCAACAAAGCCAGCTCAAGACAAGTCTTTCAGTAAAAGGAAGAAGAATAAAAGTACAAGAACATATAAGTCTATTTTAGAATATGAGGAAATAGAATCAAAAGAAGTTTTGAGAGAAGTAAAGGCTACTAGAACTCAAGCTGTCAAGTTAAACAAGAATAAATATTCTGGAAAAGAAGAAAAAGGAAAAAAGTCAAAAGTTGATAAACCCAGTATGTCAGTTGATGAAGTTGTGAATGCAGTTATCAAGGATAGTAATCTTAAGCTCCTCTGTGAATTGTATGAAAATTTTGATGAATCTAGTCAAAGAATTCTAGAAGAAGCTATAATAAAACATATGAACATTTTTAATAAAGTTCTTGTTGAGATTGTGTCTAGATTACCCAAGAATCTGTATGATATTTTGGAATCAAGAAGATTAAGTGCTAGAATAGAAGAAGAGAATCTGAGGAAGAGAGTTCTTATAGACTTATGTCTAGAAATTTTAATTGAAGAGATGGATTCACTACTTGAAAAATCTAAAAAGGAATTTAAGAGCAAGACACGGGTGAATAAACTCATGATTGGTGAAACTAATGTTGTTGTTGGTGAAACCAAGGAGATTTTGGAAGAGTTTCTGTCAAAGAATAAGATTAATGTCGAGGAAATGAATACTGAAAATGTTCTAAAAAATGAGGTAGTGAATGAGGAGGTGAATGTAAATGAATAAGACAATGTGAATGAGGTGAATATGAATGTATCTGATCCTCCAAAAGTTGAGGATATTATGATTTCTCCTAATGTGGAAAATATAGAAACACCTATGGAAACTGAAGTTCCTAAGGTGATATTAGCTAAGGAGAAGGAGGTGCAAAATGAAGAGGTTGAAATGCCTAAAAGCAATCTAGAAATAGTCTCAGAAGAACCCAAGGTTGAAGAAGAAAAATATCAAGTTAAGTGGAGGCAAGAGACACTACCAAGGCAGTGAAGAGATCTTTGATGGAGCAACAGGAAGATTTTGATCCTGAACTGGATGAAAATTCAATCAATCTATCTACTATGTCCCCAATTCAAATGATGAAGGTTGCATCAATTGCTTAAGCTAAGGCCAGTGACAATATTTTGAATTCTCACATAGAGGATAGTGAATTGCTAAATCTTGCATTTGGAGTCCTGTACAAAATAATGCCCACTCATGTCATGGATCCATCAGGTTCCTCTTTCAGTGAGCTAAAGAAGCTCATAAATGTTGTAAGTACTCAATTTGAGTCTCTTGAGAAATCTGCTAAGGATAAAGTGCAAAAGGAGTTTAATAAGAAAATACTTAGTCGGTTGAAGGTAGTGATTGCAAAGGATAAGATTTTGTTATCTACTTGCATGTAGAACATTCAAGGTTCCATATCTGAAGCTAGAAAATCCTATAAGTCATGTTTGGTTCTGTCCAAGTTTACTGAAGGTAATGAGAGAAAGGTGAAGGATCTGGAAAATAAATTAGCTACCATTTCTGCTACTTTTGATCCTTTAGCTGGTGATGTGGTTCAGCAAGAAGTTCAAGTAACATGTCTACTTGAAAAAACAAGATGCTTGAAGAGTGAAAATGATAGGATTGTTGGGAGAGTAAGTGAACTCAAAGGACTAATTTTTTTGAAGATCGAGATAATGATGAGTGTTTTTAAGGAAGTGAAAGATGTTGTAGAAGTTAGTGACCCGGAGAATCTTGAAACTACAAAGGCTCAATTTAATATTTAATGTTGGTCACATAACAGTTTTGGAAAGTCTCAAAAAGGTTTGTGATGACAATTTAAGAGTGTTGAAGCAAGATTTTATAGATATTTTCAAACTTTTGTAAGTTTCAAGTTCATGCCTGTACAGTTTTGGAATTTTGTTTTAGTTTCCCCAGTTATTGCCATTGATGTCAAAGGAGGAGAAGTGTAAAATGAAAAATGCATAGTCATCGTAGGGGGAGCTGTCTTTCCAAGATTGAAGTTTCTTTTTGAAGTTTTGAAATGGCAGTGTAACTCATGTTGGTTTTGATCCAACACTTAGTCATTTTTCACTAAGTGTTGCCATCAATGCCAAAGGGGGAGATTGTTGGAAAGAGACACTGAAATAGTGTTGTCATTGATGGAAAACCTAGTTAGTGACTGATCCGCATGACATCATTTGGTCCCATAGGCAGCCAAATTGAAGATAGTCAGGAAGAACAAGGCATCTAGCAGTTTGGTGATCATCGATTCACTTGCAGATTTCCATTTGTTATTTTCAGTTGTGGATATCATGGGAGGTTTATCAGTACATCTAATGTGTTTTTTGACAATCTCAGTGCCTCATATTAAGTCTTGTGTGAGTTTGGAGATCTGATTGATACTTTTTTTTTATCAGTATTTTGGGTCGACTTAGTCGATAAAATATGTTGCAGATATTTAGGGAATGTTTATTTGAATATTTTTATGTTTTATCATTATGTTTTGGGTCCAAGGTAAGTTTTGGATGACCATTGTGGATGGACATTGGATAATTCTTAAGATCTAAGCTGATAGTTGCTAATATTTTTTAAAGTCTTATTGAAGCTGACTTATTGCAATTAAATTGCTAGTCACAGATATATATGTATAATCAATTATATCATTTTGATGTGTATGCATGGTGTGTCAACGTGTATTGAAAAAACCATAAGAGTGTTATAGTGATTTTATGCACAGTTTCACTTGCTCATAAATATTTTGTGAAGCGAGTCATAGTAGAGTAGAGAAGAAGTTTAGTATCAATAAGAAGGATAGAAGATTGGAATCTGAGCCTAACTAGAACTGTAATCAAGAATTTGTAGATGTTATTCTTTTAGTTCATTCTCTTGGATCTAATCCAAATCTCTGTAAGGTAGTGTGCCTTCCTATTTTGAGTAGTGAGCTCTAGGCAGTGTGCATGAATGCAAGTGCATTCCCATATTGTAAACTTCTTTTTGAGTATACTCAGATTATATTGCGGATTGGCCATCCACCGTGGTTTTTCCCCTAACAAGGTTTCCACATAAAAATCCTTACATTATGGTGTTGTGGTTGTTTTCTTTTTGTTTCTACATATTTCTCCTAGTTGAATATTTTAAGTGGGTTTATAATCAAAATAATAAAGTCATTTTTTGCATAACACTAATTCAGCCCCCCTCTTAGTGTTGATTTTTTCCAACAATTGGTATTAGAGCTAGTTCCTCAAAATAAGCCTAACAGCTTAGGGAGATCTTGGAAAATGTTTTCAATGGATATAGGCAGTCTTCAACAACAAATTTTGGTGGCCCTGGATGATCTTGACTAGTCAAAATCTAAGAACCGAGAACTATAGGAAAACCTTGAGAATGCAGAAGAATTCATCCAATCATTGAAAGAAAAAATCAATGAATCAAGGGAGAAAATAAAGGAATTATGTGATCAACTCAAGCAGAAGAATAGAAGCATGGAAGATGAACAACTCAGTCATGCCTTAAAGGAGAAAACAAAAGAGTGTGAAAAGTTTTCCAGAGAAAATGCTACCCTGAAGTGTGAGATGGAATCCATCATGATGAAAATGACCAAGGAGGTTGAAGATAGAAAGAAAAATGAAGAAAAGCTTTCTCAATCCTTGAAAGAAAAATTTGAACAATGCATTCGATTGGACAATGAATTGGAACAATATAAGAACAATGAGGAAGTGCTTGAAAAATACCTTGATGATCTCATAAATGAGCTTATTGCAGCAAATGAGTACAAGGAGAAATTCAAAGCAAGCTCAACCAAACTTGATGAACTGATTAAAATTTAGAGGACTGATGGTGACAGGCGAGGTCTTGGATATGAAGAAGGAGAAAGTTTCAGATTTGGACAAGAGAAATCTAGACAAGGGAGATTCAGGCAATGAAATCAAATGAATGGAGTCAAAAGAAATCTCGTGAGAAAACCAAATGCTCAAAGATTCAATGGTTATTGTTTTGCTTGCAACAAATTCAGTCATATGGCTTCTCAGTGTAGAAGCAAGATGAATCCAAGTGGACCATCAGTGCTTTAATTGCTAGAAGTATGGTCATAATTCAAGTGAATGCAGAGTTTTGATGAATAACCTTCACAAAGATGTCAGATGCTATGCATGAAATAGACTTGGGCATACTGCTAACCAAGGCAGATCAAGGAATAATCAATGGAACAGTTGGTCTGATTAGATAAATGTTATGTGCTACAACTGCAACAAATTTGGGCATATTGCTAGATTTTGTTGGAACAAAAGAGGCTCGGTAAGATAGAATACACAGCAGGATGTCAAAGGAGTGGGAGAGAGGGGGTTGGACCTAAAGCCTAATCCATAAACTATAAAGCCTAAGACCTAAACCTTAAAACCTAAACCTTAAACCCTAAACCCTAAAGCTTAATTAAATCCTAAACCCTAAATCCTAAATCCTAAATAGAGATAGGGGGGATAACAGTGAGATAGAGATAAAAGGAGGGAGTTAGAGAGAAAGATAGTGAAGGGAGAGAGAGAGAGAGAGAGAGAGAGAGAGAGAGAGAGAGAGAGAAATATAGAGGGAAGGAGTAAGGTTGGGAGATCCAGAGAGATGGAGAGAGGAAGAGAGAGGGATAAAGAGGGAAGGAGGAAGGGATAGGTAGATATGGAAAGAGATATAAACAAAGAGAGAAGGAGGAAGGTTGGGATATTGAGAGAGAGGGAGAGAAAGGGAAGGAGGAAGGGAGAGGTAGAGATGGAGAGAGGGATAGATAGAGATAACTATATAAGTGTACCATAGATAAAAGGAAACTTGCTTGATTTAGGAATAATTGATGATAAAATGGACTTAATTGCACCTTGGTCTAGTGTTATGAGTTGTTTTTCACATCCACGCTAGGCCTTGGACTCTTGCAAACTAAATAAAATGTATTTAACAAAGTCTTGTAAAGGTATTGTAAAGTGTTGTAAAAGACTTTCACGCCTCTCTAGACTTAATGAACCCATTATCCCCTAATTCAACATTGTAAACTATATTTAATGGAATTTTCATATCAATCTAGAAGGCTTGTAAAATAAACTTAATGCTAATCTAGTGTTGTAATGTGTCTTACACATTCACATTGGATGTTGTGCCTTTCTAGGCTATGTGGACCTACTTTTAGTGTTGTAAATTGTATTTAATCACACTTTCATATTGAATTTTGTGTCCCAATCCCTAATTAATCTTTATATCATCATTAATAGGCCCTTATTGCCCCATGTTGTGCATTCTAAGGAATAAGTTAATCAAATAACCAAAGAAATCAACATAAGAACTAAAATTTCTCATTCTCCAATATTCTAGTTATCGAAAAGACACCTCTAGGACTAATTCACCACTCTAGGTGAATGAGTCCCTATCAGGTGGGACTGATTCACCCAAGGTGGTGAATTAGTCCCATTTGGGTCATTTTTGAGTTTTCAGCAAGAAATTTTGGAATTTAAGTTTTATTTTCTTTCATGTCAGCCTTAGGGATCCAATTTACAAGAAAATTATGAGAATTTACTATAAAATCAAGTCTCTAAACCCTAATTCACATCTCTTATCTTTCATTAATCATTTATCTTCTCCCTCAAGTCAAGCAAGCTAGGGTTTCAACATTTCAAGTCATTAAGATAGCATTTTTTAGGCATTCAAGGGTAGATTCTTCATGTTTTGTTGTAGAAAATCAAGATCAATCATCATGGAAAGGTAATAACTCCATTATTGCATGCTTCATTACATTATTTTCTCATTTTGGTTTAATTACCTAAAAAGGGGTTTGCCCGAGGCAAACCCCCATGCCCTAACATTCAACATTTATCTTTATCTTCTTGTGTGTTTAAATAATTAGACATCTTAAAGGCTTGGAAATCATTGAAGAACAAGTTACAAAGTTGTTGAAGACATCTCCTTGTTGAACAAGTAAAAATATCAACAAAAAGTCATTTTCAGGTCTAGAAATTAGACTTTCAGAGGTGGACACCTATCAAGAACCAAAGCACAAACTAGAGACTTCAGTTTCCACTTTTAGATTTTTAGAAATTAAAAAGTGGAATAATTCACCATTGATGAAAAATGAGTCCCACTTCTAGGCCTGAACATGGTTTTCTAAAGTTTTGGATACCCTTTTGTCTGAAACAGGCTTCAGAACAGTTTCACAGATTTGGGACTAATTCGCCCAGAATGGCAAATGAGTCCTAGTATACCAAATTTCCAACATCAGTATCATTTCAAAAGTCATTCCCAGTCTCCATCAAGTTCTTAGGTGTAAACCTTCAGTTTCATCCATTTCTGTTACAATTTACCTTCATTTCTAAGTCATTTTTTTTATGTTTGCATACTACACTATGTTTTCAAACATTGCATATTTCTAAGGTTTTGCATAAATAATCAATCCATTTTATCAGTTTTTTGCATTTAGATCATTGCATTTAGGCATATTTTCATTGTACTTGTATTAATTTGAGTGAACCACCTAGATTTTGGGGGTCTATCTCTCTCCTTTAGGTGAAAAACCCTAATTGAGCAAGAGATTCATAGCACTTGTTGACTTTCTCTTTGTGGCATTTATCCTTGACGTCAAAACATGTCAAAATTGCTTGGTTACATTGATTGGTACATTGATTGGCATCATATGGTTTGGTTACATAGGGATTGTTGTTGGCATTCTAGTTGGTATCATATGTTTCTCATAGATTTGGCATTGTGTTCTCTTAGTTTGGATTTGCATCATTATTCATTTTTATGGCATTCAGTTGATGCAGTTGATTCAGTTTATATACTTGTACTGATCATTTAGGCTTAAGTGCAGCACCTGGACAGGCACTGATCATATTTGTAGACAAACTCTAGCATATACTTTTGCAAGGTATACATTTGCAAATTCAGGTTGATTATGCATATTTCTATTTCATATCTCATGGTATTTATGTCTTGGAAATATCATTATGTCAATGTTTTCTACACAAGAATTATAAGGTGACTTTGATGATCAATGTTGAAATGTTCACAAACATCTTTTATGGTCATTTAGTGTGACTTATATTATAAGCCTTAGATCGAGCTATATGTTTATATGGTTGAGATCCTCCACATTTGACATATAATATTGCACCATCATTTGGCTAAACACTTTACATTGCAATGACCTTGGAAAACATGGTTTCAGGTTTTTTATATGCATAATGTTTTGGTTGTAATGGTCAGTATTTGCAATGTGCTAAAGCACATGTGGTAATTGGGTTTCTTTGTGGGACAGTCTAAGTCATTATGACTTTGTCTTAAGGTATATGATTGGTATTGGGCTTTCATGTTTTGAGGCATACGATGGAAAGGAATTTTGTAACATCATTTGATATTATTAAAGCCGAGCATAATAAATTGCATTGGTTACAAAATTTTTTTCTTCAAAAAGAATTTAGTGAAAGCCATTACATGGCTATTGGTTATCATGACTTGTCGACCACAGCATTTTTGTAGGTGTCGACTATCTTTCATAGAGTATAACATATGTTTTGATGGGAATATCATGTTGTTATCATACTTATTATGGTTTTCTATCGAGCATACTTTATAAAGCTCTAATAATGTTGTCAGCTTCATTAAATTTTAAAGAGAATTTACTTAGAATGACTACCATCATTTGGACATTGTTAATAATTTATTGGCGGGCTTAAACCATCATTGTGTTTGGTTAATGGATTAGACTCCAAATGTTATCAAAAAGTAAAAAGGGAAGTCTAAAGGCTTTCATAAGGAATTAGGGAAAATCACTTTGTTGGTTTTGTTTTGCTCTAGAGAAGTAATACTGCACCGCCATGGAGGATATTGGACTACAGTATACAACTGGTTTTCAAGTTGAAACCTAGAAGAGTTTCAGTGAGACCGTTATAAGGAGTTTGCACAATCAGCTAGTAACATTTTGGCCACCCTGATAGGTATTTTTTTTTTAGTTTGAAAGTGTTTTTTTTGCTGGCTTCAAAGGTAACTAATTTTGTGGTTAAGTTTTTTGTTGAAGTTTAGAAATTTGTTAAAGGTTAATCACAGTTTTCATTAACCCAAGTCTACTCAAGGGTTTCATTATCGCAGTGGCATTCATCCACATATCATTGATATTTTTGTGGTTATTATTCAAACCCATTATGGGTATCATGATTTAGCAACTTTGTTTATACAAACCCAGGTTATTGTATTACGGGTTTTTTGAAAAGGAATAATTGTTTTATGCTCATTATATAAATACAAGGAAAAAAGCCATGATTGATGTATAGGAAAGAGAGAAAATAAGAAGAGGGATTTATTGTAACACATCTCTGGTTTCATTACAAAGATTGCATTCAGAAATGGAGTGTGGTTTTGATTGAGTTATTTTGAGCAAATTTGTGAAAAGAAGAAAAGAGGGTTTCTACTGTAATATTTGGTTTTCACGATAGAGACATTTGTGTTTAGTTTGGGAGAGTTTTCATAGTACTATTATGAACAGTACATATTGTAGTGGGTATATTTGTAGATCATTTTTGTATTTTGTATTCAGTTGTGATTTTGGGACTGCAAATGTAAATGTAGTTGTAAGGTCATTTCTATATACACAATTTAGACAATGACTTTTTAAAGGAGTTGGTGCTCCTACTAAAGTTGGTGCTTCAAAATTTAGGTGGAGTTGGTGCTCCTATGAAGTTGGTACTTTAGAAACTTGTTATAGAGTTGGTGCTCTTTGATTAATGAAAAGGAATTTTTAGTGAGTGGTTTTTTATACCCCATGAGGGTTTTTCCACTCAGGAAATCTTTGTGTTATGTGTTATCATTTGTCTCTCTCATTATGTTTCATATCGATGTTAGTCAATGATTTGATACTTTAAAATGTTCAAGTTGGTCATGCAAATTTAATATGTGTAAATCTGATGCAAAAATCCTTCTGTAAAGCAAGTTAAATCTGCATTGGGAAAAGTTGTAGTTCTATTTCAAAAGCATAAACAATATTGTTCACACATTAATTGAACAATATCATATGATGCTTTTAATATGATTTGTAAATGTTAGTCAAGTTTCATGTCAGTATGATCTAAAGTGTTAATGTTCACTTGCATAAACAAACCTGCCACATTGGGTTAAAATTAGTAAAAAAATTCATTGTGCATTCAAAGTCAAAAGTTAAAATTATTTCACTCTAATTCGCCCCCCCTCTCAGAGTGAATCCACTTCCAACAAGTGGTATTAGAGCATAGGGTCTTGCATTAGGTTTTATTACCTAGGATTGATTTTGGTCTTGGAAGTTTGTCAACTATGTCACAAGTTCAAGAAGGTATTTCTATTTGTTTGTACATTCTATATGTTTTGTGAAAACATATCTTATTTTGATTAATGTTGGTGTAAAAAGATCCTTGCATAAACCTAACCAGATTAAGTTCAACCAAGTTCTTGATAAGAGAACTATGGGTAAGTGCAAAATAAATAGAAGTCAAAAGAAAAACACTAGTATAAAGTCTAGTGAATTTTTGTCTCAAGCAATACCCTTGCCAATTAATCCTAAATGTGATCCTATAGTTGAAGAAGAAATTAATTTGGTAAGTGAAAAATAATATGAAGGTGATGAGTTTGAGGTTGATTTGGAGGAAGAACTGATTGCTTCCTTAGATGAACTTAAGAGGCTTAGAAAAGAAAATTAGGACCTTAAGGTACGCCTACAAGAAAGTGTCAATGTTAATAAAATAGTAATACAAGATCATAATGATGATAAAAATATTATTCAATTTATGAAAGGCCAAAAGGTTGATAAGAAAAAGATTGAAGAAGGATTGGAAGCCATGTTAAAAGACAAGGATGAGTTGTGCATTAAACTAGAAAATGAGATTGCATCTTTAAGGAAATGTTCAGATAATGATTCCTTGTTAAAAGAACTAACTCTTAAAGATGATATGTTTATTAGTCAGGAAATTGAAATTGAAGAATGTAAAAGGATAGCAGATGTAGTAATGTCTTATTTGGAGGTTAAAAATATTGAATTTTTAAAACTTGAAGGAGAAGTAGTTGCATAAAGGAAAGATCTTGAAAGTGTCAAGATTCAATTAGATAAAAATCAGAAATTTGTTCATAGTGCTAATCTACTGTATGAGATGATTGGCAGACAAAAGCATTCTAAAGATCCTACAAGAGTAGGATGTGAAAAAGGCCAAAGTTCAAGAGCTCAAGATGAGTCTCAACATGAAATAGTCTTCACAATAAAATGTGGATAGAGTTTCAAGGTTAGGCAGACTCCTAAGAAGAAAATAGACTTGAACAATCATACTCCAGAAACACAAAGCAAAGTTGTTAACATATTCACAAGTTTCTCATCTACCAGGAAATTTCAATCAACAAGGTATAATTATTCCCAATTCCATGGTTACTATTATTCATGTAATGTTTATGGACATAGGACTAGAGATTGTGAAATATATGTTAGAAATAATTATAGTTCGAGTAGTTGCACTATATGTTATATTTGTCACAAATTTTGTCATATATCAACTAATTGTTGGTGGAATGATAAGAATGGTAATGAAGGATCATACAATATGTCTAGAAGAAATTATCCTCTCTTTGGTCTAGACACCACTAAATATTATATGTTATAGATGTAATGGGTTTGGACACAAAGCACAATGGTGTAAGAAAAGTATGATAAAGCCTTCTAGGGACTGCATGTTCAAACAAAAGGTAAAGAAAACCTTGAGTAAAGAGAAGGAAAAACCTATAGAAGTGTGGAGAAGAAAGATCAATAAAGATGACAAGAAAGAGAAAGGATCATGTATGATCTAGAGAAGAAAGCAAGAAAATGAGAAGGAAGGACTTAGTCTTGTGCATGATGCACAAGGTTCATCTCTTAGCATTTAATGGCTATTTGGTTTTAGGGAAGTAATCCAAAGTTTTATTTTCTATCCCCAAGGAATTTTTTTGAATATAGTGGATCAATATTTTTTTTGCTTTTTGAAGTTTTGGTGAAGTTTGTTAGCTTCATGGTCCATGTATGTTAAGTATGAAAGAACAGTGGTATATCTGTAATCAAAAATATTTTGTGTTTGAGTTGAGACATTGTTTGTTATTATGTTGTTAAGCATTACGATATTGGTTTACAAATGCTACTTTCTTTGTGATTATTGTTGTAGTCATTTGATGACTTTTAGTAGATAACTATCTACATACATGTCAATATTCTTCATGCTCAGAAATACTTGAATGTTTTTCATGCAAATATTCATGTCATAATCAGATCTCAAGGTATCAAGGATGTCAACATGTTTTGATAGTATGACTTCAAAATAAGTATTGTGGTGTGTGTAGCAATCAGCATAACAATAATTGTGTTTGATATGTATTCCTTACATTTTTGACAAGTTATTCATTTTGTTTCCTTATGATTCATAAACTAAGTTATTTGACAGCTTAGAGTTGCTTAATTCATTACTTGATCTTGTGTTGATTCAGAAGGATAGTTGTCAGGATGTTTGATCTAGTGGTGATACAGGGTATTACAGAAATATTTAACAAGTATCATTGTTTGAATAGACCATGATACATTTCTAAATGTTGTTGATTCTAGATCATTTGATTAATAGATTTTTGGTTGATAGTGACATTTCTTTGACAGAGCATCTACAAGATAGCAGTGATATTGACCTTCAAAAGATGTTGATATAGGACTTGAACAAGTAATAGGTACACAGTGGTATGGATTAGTCTTGGCATTGGTACTCAGTATATGATGTATACCATCTATCATAGGCTTTAATGTCTATTGTGAAAAATCTTTGCATACTTATATTCATGTTGTAGCTTGGATTTGTTGGAATTTCTTCAATAATTGTTTCATTGTATTATCTTGGTTGTCAAATTGGTAGTGGACTTGGTTGTGTTGGACAATATGTTTGGACCATGACCATAGTATGATGTCAAACATGCTTTCAAGCTTTCTTTTATGTTACAATGAACAATGCCTATTTGCATTCTTGGAAAAGTGAAGTGAATTCAACTAGTTAGGAAGTTTTGTTTGCTTATGTGCTCGGTGCTATTTCAGTATGGAGTGAGTTGTTTGGTGATCAATGAATTACCATCATATAATATCATTATTTTTTCTTGCATTCTAAATCTGAGTGACAATGAGTAGAAATGTTTTGATATGATTTCAATATTAGGGGCAGAGAAAGCTTTAAAGGCTAGAATAGACTTAATAGCACAACAGGTTAATAATGAGTCAGATGTATTTATTATGTGATGATTGATGCCAAAAGTTATTTTCAGAGAGTCTTGATAGGGTTGATATTCTTGATAAAAGACAAGATCTATTTCAATTGGCTTGTATACATCTTTGAATCTAAAGAAGACCTTGCACGATGCTCAGTGGCAAAGGAAGATAGTGTTATGAATTTTTATTTCCTTGCTTGATGGTATGTTTGTTTATCTCTTGTGACTTTCAAAGAAGCAAAACATATCAGGCGTGATCAATTATCTATTTTTTTCATGATGTATGAGTGCAGTGAGAACAGTGATTTATGTTTTGACAATGTATCTTCATATCAATGAGATTAGCTGATAGTATATTGGCAGTATAATGGTTTATCTTAGTATAGTGGACAATATTGGGCAAGAGGAAAATATTGATTGATACACAGGGATAATTACCTTTGGTTTTAGTTTTTGGATATGGCTCTTTGAAAGATTGCTCGGTTAGTGGCAATTGAGTGGAAGAGTTTATTTGGTCCATCAATGATAGTGCATGTTGTGACTTTCTCTCAGATTTTCATGCTTAATCTTACTTCTACCGATCATGTTGTTGGTATTATTGGGTAGATTATGTACATGGCTCAGTGACATTTTAGTGCTATGGTTTAGGGGGAGAAAATTTACTTGGTTAACATTGTTTATGCAGTTGGTTACTATATTGGTTGACTATTGTATTGGTTGAATATTATATTTCATGACATATTACAGGTTTCATCCTTTGTCCTTGTGACATAAAAGGGGAGAAAGTGATGCTTTAGTGGTTGGTTCTGATGGCTCTATTTTTTCCATCAAGGACAAAGGGGGATTTTGTTGAATTTCTCTTTGTGGCATTTTTCCTTGATGTCAAAACATGTCAAAATGGATTGGTTACATTGATTGGTACATTGATTGGAATCATATGGTTTGGTTACATATGGATTGTTGTTGGCATTCTAGTTGGTATCATTTGTTTCTCACATATTTGACATTGTGTTCTCATAGTTTGGATTTGCATCATTATCATTGGGATCATTATTCAGTTTTATGGCATTTAGTTGATGCAGTTGATTTAGTTTATTTACTTGTACTGATCATTCAAACTTGTGTGCAGCACTTGGACAGGCATTGATCATATTTGCATACAAACTTTGGCATATACTTTGGCAAGGTATACATTTGTAGATTTAGGTTGATTATGCATATTTCTATTTCATATCTCATGGTATTTCTATCTTGGAAATATCATTATGTCAATGTTTTCTACATGGGCATTATAAGGTTACTTTGATGATCAATGTTGAAATGTTCACAAACATCTTGTATGGTCATTTAGTGTGACTTATATTATCAGCCTTAGATCAAGCTGTATGTTTATATGGTTGAGATCCTCAACATTTTACATATAATCTTGCATCATCATTTGGCTAAACACTTTACATTGAAATGACCTTGGAAAACAACATGGTTTTAGGTTTTTTATATGCATAATGTTTCAGTTGTAATGGTCAGCATTTGCAATGTGCTAAAGCACATGTGGTAATTAGGTTTCTTTGTGGGATAGCCTAAGTCATTACGACTTTTTCTTATGGTATATGATTGGTATCGGGCTTTCATGTTTTGAGGCATACAATGGAAAGGCATTTTGTAAGATCATTTGATATTATTCAGGCCGGGCATAATATATTGCATTGGTTACAAAGTTTGTTTCTTCAGATTTTTTTTAGTGAAAGCCATTACATTACATGGCTATTGATTATCATGACTTGTCAACCACAACATTTTTGAAGGTGTCGACTATCTTTCACCGAGTATAACATATGTTTTGATGGGCGTATCATTTTTTTATTAGGCTTAGTATGGTTTTCTATTGAGCATACTTTATAAAGCTCTAATAATGTTGTTAGCTTCATTACATTTTAAAGAGAATTGGCTTAGAATGACTACCATCATTTGAAAATTGTTAATAATTTATTGGCGGACTTAAACCATCATTGTGTTTGGTTAATGGATTAGACTCCAAATGTTATCAAAAAGTAAAAAGGGAAGTCTAAAGGCTTTCATAAGGAATTAGGGAAAATCACTTTGTTGGTTTTGTTTTGCTCTAGAGAAGTAATACTGCACCGCCATGGAGGATATTGGACTACAGTGTACAACTGGTTTTCAAGTTGAAAGCTGGAAGAGTTTCAGTGAGACCGTTATAAAGATTTTGCACAATCAGCTGGTAACATTTTGGCCACCCTGATAGGTATTTTTTTTTCAGTTTGAAAGTGTTTTTTTTGCTGGCTTCAAAGGTAACTAATTTTGTGGTTAAGTTTTTTGTTGAAGTTTAGAAATTTGTTAAAGGTTAATCACAGTTTTCATTAACCCAAGTCTACTCAAGGGTTTCATTATCGCAGTGGCATTCATCCACATATCATTGATATTTTTGTGGTTATTATTCAAACCCATTATGGGTATCATGATTTAGCAACTTTGTTTATACAAACCCAGGTTATTGTATTACGGGTTTTTTGAAAAGGAATAATTGTTTTATGCTCATTATATAAATACAAGGCAAAAAGCCATGATTGATGTATAGGAAAGAGAGAAAATAAGAAGAGGGCTTTATTGTAACACATCTCCGATTCCATTACAAAGATTGCATTCAGAAATGGAGTGTGGTTTTGATTGAGTTATTTTGAGCAAATTTGTGAAAAGAAGAAAAGAGGGTTTCTACTGTAATCTCTGGTTTTCACAATAGAGACATTTGTGTTCATTTTGGGAGATTTTTCATAGTACTGTTATGAACAGTACATATTGTAGTGGGTATCTTTGAAGATCATTTTTGTATTTTGTATTTAGTTGTGATTTTGGGACTGCAAATGTAAATACAGTTGTAAGGTCATTTCTATATACACAATTTAGACAATGACTTTTTAAAGGAGTTGGTGCTCCTCCTGAAGTTGGTGCTTTAGAATTTAGGTGGAGTTGGTGCTTCCGTATTGTTACAGAGTTGGTACTCCTATGAATTTGGTGCTTCAGAAACTTGTTACAGAGTTGGTGCTCTTTGATTAATGAAAAGGAATTTTTAGCGAGTGGTTTTTTATACTCCACGAGGGTTTTTCCACTCAAGAAATCTTTGTGTTATGTGTTATCATTTGTCTCTCTCATTATGTTTCATATTGATGTTATTCAATGCTCTGATACTTTAAAATTTTCAAGTTGGTCATGCAAATTTAATGTGTGTAAATCTGATGCAAAAAGCCTTTCGTAAAGTAAGTTAAATCTGCATTGGGAAAAGTTGTAGTTCTATTTCAAAAGCATAAACAATATTGTTCACACATTAATTGAACAACATCATATGATGCTTTTAATATGATTTGTAAATGTTAGTCAAGTTTCATGTCAATCTGATCTAAAGTGTTAATGTTCACTTGCATAAACAAACCTGCCACATTGGGTTAAAATTAGTAAAAAGTTTCATTGTGCATTCAAAGTCAAAAGTTAAAATTATTTCACTTTGGTTCACCCCCCCTCTCAGAGTGAATCCACATCCAACAACACTTACCCCTAAAAATCTAAGGTTCATTTTGGTGAACCTACTTTTCAAATATCTTCTTGTCTAATTTGAATTCCACCATCATCCTAGAATTAGCTTGCATTGCATTTTTCATTTGTTAAGTTGCATTCTAGGGTTTAAAATTTTGCATTAGTGAAAGTGCATATAGTTTGAATATTTGCATCTCAAATCATTAAAAAATTTTGAAATTTTGC
Organism: Sequoia sempervirens; assembly: GCA_007258455.2. Taxonomy (NCBI): domain Eukaryota; kingdom Viridiplantae; phylum Streptophyta; class Pinopsida; order Cupressales; family Cupressaceae; genus Sequoia; species Sequoia sempervirens. Next base: position 28,949 of record VDFB02356066.1, read on the forward strand.
ATTTGTATCTTAGATTTGCATCATACAACATAGAAAACATAAAAATTAATCAAAAAGTTCTAAAAAATCTTTAAAAAATCCCCACTAGGACTCATTCGCCACCTTGGATGAGTTAGTCCCTTTTCACCCCTAAAACTGCCTTTTGTAGAGCTAAAAGCCCTATTTTTATGCTTTTGTTTACTTCCATCAGTTATCTATATTAGTTGGTTGAGTTTTTGTATCATGCATTTCATTAGATTTAGCTTCTATTAGCTCATTTCATGCATTGTTAAAATTCACATTTGCATTTCCAATCTTTCATCTTTCAAATTATTGCATAGTATCATCGGTAAATTACTTTGTTTGAAATCTAAAAATTTGCATTTCATCCTATGTCTTTACATTGTATTTTAAGCTTGCATAACTTCTATTACATTTAAATCATTAGAAATAAGTGTTTCTTACATTCATGGCCATTGTGGATAGCATTAGATTTTTACAATTTTCATTTTTCAGCATTAGTTCCTAGTACACTTAGATTAGCTTCATCAGAACATGAAAACAAAAAACTACAAACATCAAAAGAAACAAACACAAAAATGGTTAACCTTAGAGAAAACATATCATTCAAACCCTTTAGTAATGATGACTTTGCAATGTTAGATGAAGCCCTTGAAGACTTCATCTCCCCTAGATCATCCACTAAAGGTTTGGCACAAGAGGATGCAAGCATTGATAATCATGATAATCATAATTGTTTTTCTCCTGATATCCCTTCCATTGGTGATGAAGGCATCTTGATGAAAGAAGACACAATCATTGAAGATCGTGAAATTCTTTCTTGTATTCCTTCTCCTCCCCCTTGCAATGACATTACAACACATGAAGCTGAAATCATTGCCACTACCTTACCTAGTCCCCTTTCATCTCTCAACACCTCCCCTACTTGTAAAAATCCTTTAGTGAATAAGGATAAAATTGTGAACGATCATGACATTTACATTTGTGTGGAGGATATGATTGAGAGCTATGACAATCCTACCTCCCCTTCTTAAGATGACATTATAAGACATGTGGATGTAGATGACAATCAACCCTTTTCTTCTCCTAATATATTCTCTACACATAAACAAGATAGTTTAGTGTTAGAAGATATTGTGATGGAAGATCTATTTGAACAAAATAGTCCAATCATTGGTAACCATGAAACTCCTACTTATCCTTCTCTTGATGCCTCTCCTATGAGTGATGAAGCTATCTTACCAAATACAACTATGACATGTGATGAACCTATTATTTGTCACTTTTCTAAAATCTCTCCTCCTAGTGTCGATATTATGGCACATAAGAATGATACCTTAGAGAAAGTAGAAAATCCAATAGATCCTTCTTCTCATATCACCACTAGTGATACTCAAAAAAATCCAACCATTAATCATCCCCCTATGTGTGTTGAAGTTATTTTGGACACATCTAAGAATCCTATCATTCTTTACCCACCATTACACAAGAAACAAGCTCACAATACACCTGACATCATTCTTTACTCGCCTACGCACAATGTTTTATACCAACCAAGTTACAATGAAATTACTCACCTATATGACAAAGCGTCTACAATCACGACCAACCTCGAACCTAAAAGACTTATGAAGCAACATGCACAAGGATGTGATGCTATAGAACAAGGTCTCCATACCCCCATAGAGCCTAAAACACAAGCACAAAATAATGGTCTTCGTGATTTTCCTTTCATAGAAATCAACCCATCCAACAAACCTTCACTCAACATCAATACTATCACACAAGATTCTTCCAAGAAAACTCAAATCTTGGTACATCCTAAATTGATAGATATCTCATTAAACATTTATCAAGTAGAAACTTTTTTTCCTTATCCAAATAAATAACATTAGTTACTACTCCTTTCCATGTAATAGTTGTAGGATAATAGCATACTCACTATTGCATGTTTTGCATCCATCGCAAGGGGCAGCATACCATCATCCATTCTAGGCTCACCCTTGTCCTGCACTAAGTGGGGGCAAAGGTTTAGAAAGCCTTATCCTCGTATGTCACTTGTCATTGTCTCTTTTGACTAATCTTTAACCTTTCATGAACGTATAAGATTAAGCTTGGGATGTGGACAACATGTCTTAAGATTGACTCGCATGTGACATACTCCCTTTCTTCATGACACAACTTATCGAAAACATATGACTTGGCATAGGGATTTTTGAATAAGCTCTCATACCCTCTTCTACTTTAAAGAAATTGTTATAGTATTGATGTAGCAACCGCTTTAAAGTGGGGGCATACATAAACAACATCTTTTTGCAAATTTCATGGTGTGATTTTTCTTTTTCTTCTAATGTGTCCTCTTCTTGGTGGTGTCATTGGGTTTGATTCCTTCCAAGAGTGTACGATCAACTCAAGTTGCTTGATGCAAATGAGGCATCCCATGGATAACAATCTGACACCTTGACTTGTCCTCTCTTGGAGACATTAGGCACAATGCTCCCTAAGAAGAAGACCTTACATGAGCAAAGCAAAATCCCCTTTGGAAAAATTCTTTACATATTCTAAGACATTTACAAAATTCATTACATTGTGATTCCTTATCAAAGTTATCAGGAGCATAACTTTGGTATGGTTAGTATGATGGGAAGCCAACACACTAGCATGACTTTCTTATTATATGTTGGGAAGCCAACACACTACCATGACTTTCTCACTAAACCACTTCTCTAGGACATCTCACCCCATGGACAACCTAATGTTTTGTGGCCCCAAAGTGAGCACATCTTTTCCACCCTTTTTTTCTTTCCTTTAGCTCTTTCCATTGCATTATTGTGTATCTTGATGGTTTGACTTATGATCTTGGATCCTAGGGGCTTGACTGCCTTCTTGATCCTTGTCATTTGTATCTATAAACTCATATCTCTCTTGAATGTCTACTATAGTGTGAGTTTGAAGAAATTTCATCCTCTCACTAAAGTGGGGGCTAAGTGTACCATAGAAAAAAGGAAACTTTCTCCATTTGGAAATAATTGATGATAAAATGGACTTAATTTCACCTTGATCTAGTGTTTTGAGGTGTTTTACACATCCACACTAGGTCTTGGACCCTTGCAAACTAAATAAAATGCATTTAACGATGTCTTGTAAGGGTGTTGTAAAGTGTTGTAAAAGGATTTTATGCCTCTCTAAACTTTATGAACCCATTTTCCCTTAATTCAACATTGTAAAATGTATTTAATGGAATTTTCATATCAATCTAGAAGGCTTGTAAAATAAACTTAATGCTAATCTAATGTTGTAATGTGTCTTACACATTCACATTGGATGTTGTTCCTTTCTAGGCTATGTGGACCTCATTTTAGTGCTGTAAAGTGTATTTAATCACACTTTCACATTGAATTTTGTGTCCCAAGCCCTAATTGACCTTTACATCATCATTAATAGGCCCCTATTTCCCCATGTTGTGCATCCCAAAGCATAATTTGATCAAATAACCAAAGAAATCAACATAAGAACTAAAATTTATCATTCTCCAACATTCCATCTGTCGAAAGGAAACCTCTAGGACTAATTCACCACTCTGGGTGAATGAGTCACTACCAGGTGAGACTGATTCACTCAAGGTGGTGAATTAGTCCCATTTGGGTCATTTTTGAGTTTTGAGTGGGAAATTTTTGAATTTAAGTTTTATTTTCTTTCATGTGTCAGTCTTAGGGATCCAATTTACAGGAAAGTTAGGAAAATTTCCTACAAAATCAAGTCTCTAAACCCTAATTCACATCTCTTATCATTCATTCATCATTTATCTTCTCCCTCAAGTCAAACAAGCTAGCGTTTCAACATTTCATGTCATTAAGATAGCATTTTTTAGACATTCAAGGGTAGATTCTTCATGTTTTGCTGCAAAAAGCCAAGATCAATCATCATGGAAAGGTAATAAATCCATTATTGTATGCTTCATTACATTCTTCTCTCATTTTGGTTTAATTACCTAAAAAGGGGTTTGACCAAGGCAAACCCCCATGCCCTAACATTCAACATTTTTCTTTCTCTTCTTGTGTGTTTGTAGAATTAGACATCTTGAAGGCTTGGAAATCATTGAAGATAAATTTGCAAATTTTTTGAAGAAATCTCCTTGTTGAACAAGTCAAATATCAACAAAATTCACTTTCAGGTCCAGAAATTAGACTTTCAGAGGGAAACACTTGTTAGGAACCAAAGTGCAAACCGGAGACTTCAGTTTCCACTTTTGGATTTTTAGAAATTAAAAAGTGGAATAATTCTCCATTGATGGCGAACGAGTCCCACTGCCAAGCCTAAACAGGGTTTTCTATAGTTTTGGATACCCTTTTGTCTAAAACAAGGTCCAGAATAGTTTCCCAAATCTGGGACTAATTCACCTAGAATGGCGAATGAGTCCCACTAGGCCAAATTTCCAGCATCATCACCATTTCAAAAGTCATTCCCAATCTCCATCAAGTTCTCAAGTGCACACCTTTAGTTTCATCCATTTTTGTTACAATTTACCTTCATTTCTAGGTCATTTTATTTATGTTTGCATACTACACTATGTTTTCAAACATTTCATATTTCTTAGGTTTTGCATAAATAATCAAATCCATTTTATTATTTTTTTGCATTTAGATCATTGAATTTAGGCATATTTTCATTTAGTTGCATTAGTTTGAGTGAACACCTAGATTTTGGGGGTCTATCTCTCTCCTTTAGGTGAAAAACCTTAATTGAGCAAGAGAGTCATAACACTTACCCCTAGAAATTTATGGTTCAATAAGGAAGGAGAGATATGATTGAGGGTTGAGGGTATTGGGTTTAGGGTACAAGATTGAATGTAGGGATTAGGGTTTAATTTTATGGTTAAGAGATAATGTTCAAGGTTTAGTTTATAAGGTTGAGGGTGTAGGGTTTAGGTTATAGGGATTAGGATTTATGATATTCGGTATAGGGTTTGGGAGATTGAAAGAGAGGGTGAGATGGAGAGAGAAGTAGAGAGTGAAGGAGGAAGGTGGGGAGATTGAGATAGAGAGGAGGGAGGTAGAGGGAGAGAGGTAGAGAGGGATAGGTTAGATAGAGAGAAGTAGAGAGGGAAGGTGGGTGGGAGAAAGGGGGAGATATAGAATATTAGAGGGAAAGAGGGAGGGAGGGAGGGAGGGAGGGAGAGAGAGAGAATTGTGCTCGATAGAGATTAAAGAGGGAAGGAGAGAGTGAGAGAGAGAAATATGGGAGAGAGGGAGAGGGAAGGAGGGAGAGAGAGGTAGAGATAGAGAGAGGGAGATAGAGAGAAGTATATAAGGAAGGAGAGACAAAGAGTAGAGAGGAAAAGAGAGAGAGAGAGAGAGAGAGAGAGAGAGAGAGAAGGATGGAGAGAGATGTAGAGATTAAGAGAAATACATAGAGATAAGTATATATAGGAAAGGAGAGATATATATGGGGAGGAGGGAGGGAGAAGTAGAGAAATATATAGAGAGAGGTCCAGAGACAAGGAGGGAGAGAGAGGTGATAGAGAGAAAAGTGATATAGAGAGATGGGGAGGGAAGTGAGATAAAGAGAATGAGAGAGGGAGAGAGGGGGGAAGGAGGAAGGTAGAAGGTGGAGAGATTGAGAGAGATGAGGGAGGGAGATAGAGTGAGGTGGAGAGGGATAGGTTAGATAGAGAGAAGTAGAGAGGGAAGGTGGGTGGGAGGAGGGAAGAGAGAGAGGTGAGATTTAGAAAGGTGATATATAAATGTATATAGAGAGAGAATATGGAAGGAGGGAGGGAGTGAGAGAGGGAGAGGAGGAAGGTGGGGATATTGAGAGAGAGGGGGAGAGAGAGAGGAGAGAGGAAGAGGGAGAGATAGAGAAGTAGAGAGAGAGAGATGGGGGAGGGAGAGAGAGTGTGACAAAGAGAGAAACACAAAGGGGAGGAGGAAGGTTGGGACATTGAGAGAGAGGGAGAAAGGGAATGAGAGAGATGGAATGAGTGAGGGAGAGGTAGAGATAATTATATAGGGAAGGAGAGATAGAGAGTGGGGAGGAGGGAGGGAGAAGTAGAGAATGGGAGAGGTAGGGAGATAGAGATGAGATATAGAGAGAGGGAAGGAGAGAGATAGAGAGAACTAGAGAGGGGAGGAGGGAGGGATAGAGGGAGAGATAAGTTCAATAAAGAGAATGAGAGAGGTGGAAGGAGGAAGGAGTATTGAGAGGAGGGAGGGAGAGATAGGTAGAGAGGAGAGGGAGAGAGAGAGGAATGGAGGGGAAGGGAGGAGAGAGAGGAAGGATAGAGTAAAGTAGAGAGGGAAGGTGCATGGGGGGAAGGAAGAGAGAGAAATTTAGAGAGGGAAGGAGGGGAGGGAAGGAGGGAGGGATGGAGGGAGAGAGAGAGGTTAGATAGATAGAAGTATAGAGGTAAGGAGAGAGTGTGAAAGAGAGGTATAGAGCATAAGGGATAAAAAATGAGTGATATAGAGAGATAAAGATTATACAACTTGTTGATTACTGAAATTTGACCTCCTGATTACTGAAATTTGACATGTTGATTACTGAAATTGGACTGTCTGAAATTTGTGAGATCTTCCAAAAACTAGAATTTGCATTATAACTCTTAGAGATCCAAAACCACTCTCAAACATCCTAAAACTATATACATGAAATATAATTTAAAGTATACAAAATTAAATATTCATATGTAAATGTCAACTTATACTTAAATGTTTATTTTGTGTATATAGTTTCCCTAAAAGATAACAAAAAGAAAGAGAAGAAAAAGAGAAGAAACAAATTCAATGTGTACCAAAATGCGAACACGTTATAATGCGCTCGTGTTATGGTGATATTATTTTGAATTAATGTGCTTGCATTATAACACGCTCACATTTTTGGCTTAGTAATGACCAAGCCTAGGCTCAGTAATTACCAAGTCATAACATGAGCGTGTTTTCACTATTTCAGGATGAAAAAGTGAATTGGCCACTTTTTGGCCCCCCATCTTTCTGCACCTGCCCATGCTACAAGATTGGGTGGCCTGATAAGTTCCCTGGTCTTTACTGCATCAAATGGTATCAGAGCTAGAAGATCTTAAGAGTGTAGAGCATGCACCAAGACCTACAGGTGAAGAGTGTTGAAGAGTGAAGTGGTGAAGTTGTGAGAGAGATTTGTGAGAATGTTTGTTACAGGTATGAAAGAGGATATGTGACCACTATACTCTAGTAGAGGTTGAGAATAGGTAGAAGGTGTATGAGAGAGAGGTGTGTCTTCCAGAAACCATCTATTGGGTAGAGGATAAGCAAGAGTGAGTTTTTTGTGGGGAGGACCTGTGATTGTAGAGGGTTGATACCCTGAAGCGAGAGAGATTGTTGCAAGGAGGACTTGCAACTGAAGAGGGACTTGTGAGTCTCTAAAAATGGCTTTGAAGAAGAAGACAAGATTGATCATTAGAAGACCTGTGACAATGTTATTTTTGGAAGAGTGTTGGGAAAAAGTGAGAGAAAAGAAGATCTTTGAAGAGTTGAGAAAGATAGAAGTGAGATTGGATGCCCTTGAGGAAAGCTTGGGAATAAAAAAGAAAGCTACAATTGAATAAAATCAAAAAATAGATGAAGTTAAATTACATTGTTTGTTTCATAATGAGTTTGCAAATAATGATTTGTGTGCAAGAAATGAAGAAAAATAAGTTGTAATAGAGGACAACAAAGAGAAGAAAGAAGAAAAGTAGAGGTTTAACAAAGAGGACAATGAAAAAAAGAATGTTGAAGTGTAGAGTTGCATCCCTATGGTGGAAAAAGTATGGAAAGTGGGAGAAGCCCACACAAATGTAGATGAAGGAAAGAAAGGAAAGAAGAAAGGAACAAGGAAAGAATGGAGAAAGAAAGAGTTAGCAGTAGATGTGCATCTTGTTGATGATATAAAAGAAAATAAAAAATGAAATTGCATACACAAGAAAAAAGGTTGCAGCAGCAAAAACAAAGGTATTATCTCCTTCTTTTGAGTTTTGCAAAGTAAATATTGATTTGCATGAAGAAAAGATAAATGTATATGGTGATTGTGAAGTTGGGGCAGCCATTGATCCTTAGAAAGATATAGCTATAATGAATAAAATGACACCATTGAGTGTAAGGGAGGAGGTAGAAGAAGAGAACAACAAGATTGTAGTAGAAATTCAAGAAGAAAAAGTTGGGGCAGCAATAAAGAAACAAGAAAACACACAGGTAAATAGTCATGTTTATGATATTTTTGAAAGAAAATTTGATGTTAAAGAGATATATAAATTTGTGTGCATGAACATGAATGAAAAGGATAGTATTGATTCGGTAAGTAAAAATGAAGTTATAGAGGTAAAAAGAAGTGAAGTTGTAGCAAAGATTGGTTCAATGAAGGAAATTGAAACAATGAAAAGTTTGGAGCAGTAGTTTGAAGAAGAAAATATAGAAAGGAAGAGAAATGAGAAAATTGGAGTACCAACAAATGAAGAAGAAGATAACTTACTAGTCCAAATTGTAGCATTTGAAAAGGAGTGGATAGCTTTGATAGCAAATGAAATGAGAGTTGCAGTTGACAAAGACGTAAAGTTTCAATTTTTATAGTTATTTGATGATAAAAATGAAATTTATCCACATGAGTATAACATGGTTAATATGAATAGATATGGGAATACTAAAATGGATGATACACTAGTAGAGAAAGAGGAGAAAATAAGGGTATTTGATGATTTTGCAAAATTTAGTGATGTTGATGTCAAAGCTGATTTGTATTGTGATGAAATGGTGAAAAAAAGAGAAATGGGAAAGATGATTAGGAGAAACAATAACAGGTTTCAAGCTGAAAAAATCAAGATATAATGAATTTTATTGACATAGAAGAAGAAGAGGATGAAGGAAGAAATGCAAATGGAATTCATTGATTTCTACGAATTTGTTAATGTCAATTTGTATACAAGTGTTGAGAATGATAAAATGGAATAAAAATATGAAATATGGTGTAGTCAAATAAATTTAATGAGGGGAAGAAAAAGAGGAAGGATGAAGGAAGGACGAGATATGAATATTTAGAGCAAGGTGAAGAAGAAGAAACAAGCTGATAAAGAAGAAATATGGTTGAAGAACAAACACTAGATTTTCAAATGTTCATAAGTTTCAACTCATGGAACATTTATTCTTGCCTTGGGTGTTTGATGTAGGAGAATCTGGGTGCACAGGTTGTCCTACACAACCAAAAAAAAGTCTTTTATTTGATTTTGTCTTTTTCAATTTTAGGTCTGTTTTTATCTTGTAGGCATGAAATAACTCTCCTTCAACAACCTTGAAAAGGCCCCTTCTTTCTACACTTTGGCTCCAAATTGAGATGAAATGTGAAGACATTTGGTGTAATTTCACATTACTTAGAGAAATGTATTTTTTTTATTATTATTTCTTGTAGCTCCCACAAAGAATTAAATGATTTGGGAATAAAATATTTTCCATGATGTTGGTGTCTAGGGAGTGGAGTTTCCAAATGATGAATTGGATGGTAATTTTGGGAAAAAAATTTTGAATTTTCCTAGAAAAAACATTAAAGAGGCCATTGGAATGAATTACCATGCTAGAATGGAGGAGGTAGAGGTTTGACTGACATTTTGGTGAAGAAGGAGATTGTCTGGGTTATGGCTGTGAGACCCAACTTCAGTAAATCGAGCATAACTTTCTCATACTGTAACAAAATCAATATTTTCAAAATGATCCGAAAAGCTGAGAATGAGGCGCACAAAACCCGTGTTGGAATTTTAAAATATTCATAGTAATTAGGGAGAAGGGAAGGATAGAAAGTGACAGGATTGTGGTGGAATTCCACATATTTGTTCTCAACTTGCTTGTAGATTATTTTTGTAGCAGATGGAGATTATGTGAAAGATTAAATGTATGTATTTTCATGATTTTTGTTGGTAATGAACAAATTTGCAGCAGAATTAAAATATTCGTTCATGGATTTATGTTAATGAAGAATTTGGGTTTCTTGCCTATAGCTTGCCAGTAGCTTTGAAGACTAAATATGAGATAGATGACTTGCATAAATCTTGTTGTTGTCTACATGAGATTTTGAATATTATTTTAGTGGATTTCTCTATTGTTTTAATTAAATGAATGTGCAAAAATTTAGAGTTTAAGAAGTTGGATTGAATAGGCTACAAGATTGGGTAGCCCGAATAACTAGGTTCCTTGGTCTTGACTGCATCATAAAATTATTGATATTTTCTTGTAATAATGTTGGTTGTCATTTACTTGCAATCTCATTTATTTACCTTTATGTAGTAGTGCATCTATTTTGTAGATCATAGTTTGTGTCTTGTCAATTTTATGTAAGTTTCAACTATGAAACTTATCATTTATATTTATTCTAAATATTTTTTTATAAAATTTAGTTCTTTATATGAAATACTTATGTAAAAACATGTCAAATATTTAGTTGTGTATGGTGTGTTGGCTCCATTAATCTTATTGTGTATGTTTAGGAAAATACAAGTCATGTCAAATATTCTAGTGTATCACCTCATTTTCAAATTCTAGGTTTAGTTTTATGCTTAGTTATGTCCATTTTCTCTATTGTAGTTGACATTACAATAAAATTATTTTTTAGGTGTTACATTAGGGAAACTAACCCTCTCTAGAGATTCACTCCAAGCTTTAGGTCACCCACATCCTAGTAGTGTTTCCATTTTTTAGTTGGAAGGAGATTCACCACACCACTCTTCAAAGGGTTCATTCCATCCTCACAATAGTTTATTCACGGTTCCTAAAAGTATTAGTGACAATAGAATGGTGAACATGTAACGAAATGAAACTTGACTTGGTTTGAAGGATACATGACTTCATCTCATGGAATCACTAATCTTAAAATTAAAGGTTGATGCAAATTTTGAATGCTTGACCAAATAAAATTCTCTTCACCACATGTACATGTGTAAGTGTTTATTAAATAAGATAATAAGTTTGATGATCCAATAAAAGAAAGGAATAAACCATTTATCACTTTTTTGGTGGTTCAAATAAATTTTTACCCCAACTAAGTCTAATTTCATTATCAATGACCTAAATTAGCTCAAAAACATTATGAGTATAAGATTGAGGAAAAGTGCACAAAAACCTACAAATAAAGTTATACTAGGAAAAAAACATGGAAAACATACTCAATGTAATATTTATATTAATCGAGGAAACTCCTATATCACACACTCTAGGTAGGAAATTTTTTGTGAACCCTCAATATGATAGTCAGAATTTGACTAACTTCTATTAACTTCAATTTGGATATTATTTTCCTCCTTGTTCTTCATTTTGACTAAGTACTTGTCTTATGCATTTCATATGGTTTTCCTAGTTGTTCTTTGATCTATAATACATACAGTTCTTTTGTTGACTTCTCTAGCATCTATCTCTTCCTTATGGAACTTCTTAATGTTGAATTTCTTTCTTTTATGTTCCCACTCCTTCAAGACACTGATACATATTTAACATATTAACTATTTTTGACACAACAACATTTTCTACATATTCAATCTCATATGTATTGGATAATATTTTTTGAAACCTTGTATTGTCCAATAATATTCAGATAAATCTTATTATATTTCCTTCTTAGGAACCTTTCATTTATTAAATGACATAAAAATAAATAAATTCCTTGGAAAGAATTCCTTCTTATCTTGTGGCTTGCATGCTCTTAATATCTTTGAATACTTTTTTATAGATAATCTCTAAAAAAATTTGCATATCTCACATATTGTAAACCAAATCTTCCACAACTACACTTCTATATCTTGTGGCTATTGCAATCTATAACTTCACTAGGACTGCATCAATACACAAATCATTTTTTTCCTTGCTATGATTTTATTCATGAAATTGTTATAAGTGAATAATGCCTTTGTTAATATCGAACCACATTAAATTTGAGTTAATCTCCAAATAAACATCTCAACAAAATACCTAGATTCTAATTGACCATAGACTCTCCATCAATTAATGGGTGGAATGATTAACTTTAGTTGAACATAGTGTCTTATTTCTTCCATTATTCCTATATAAATGACTAATAATTTTTGTATCTATGAATAAAATAATTCTCCTAGCAATCCATAAAATATATCTCATTAAAAATATAGTTATAAAATGGATGCATTGTCATTATTCTGACAAGTACTACAAAGTGTCATCTTAAATTTTTTTATCAAAAAAATAAATAAAATTATTATATCATTGATTCCCTAGAAATTCTTTCATAAATTTGATATTAAAATATTCCCATGTCTTGTTGGAATAGATAATCATTGATACTACCTAATTTTCTAATTGCTTCTAAATGAAAACTATCTAGCAATGTAGAAAAAGTAAAATACAACAATTTATACATGAAAGATAAAAATTTATTAATGAACTTGATTCACTATTCCACAAGTGTAATTACAAAAATTAGCTTCATGAACATGGATACATGCTAGGGATTAGTAGTGTGATTATAAATATATCTTATGATTTCTCTCATCATTCTAACTTTTTAATTCACTATTTTCGCTATCCTTTTCCTCCTTTTAATCTACTAACTTTTATCGAGTGATATTAGACTTCTACATATATCCAAATGAATGTAAAGTCATACGAACCATATCGAAATATATTGCAATACCAAAATTAAAATATTACACATTCAATTAGCCTTTGAATTAGGTATATCCTCTTTACAATGTGTAAATTTACCTTCTTCAATGTATAACAATAAAGGAGTCTCAAATTTTAATTTGGTTTCAATTATTCCCCCTTGTAGGACTTAAAAATGAATAGCTATTTTGTATGATTGATAATGAATTAAAATATTTGGTGTGCATAATGTAGCCAAGGTTGGAGGGTCCAATATTAAGGACTATCAAAGCTTAGAAAAATATTTAAAACTCATACTCAATACATAGTGGAATCAAATCCCTGTATCTTCATGCATGCTAGGCATTAATTATTTTATTATATAGTAAAGATCTCAATATCAATCCATATTCTTGAAATATTTTTCACTACTTAAAATATTAGCTATCTAGATAGGTACCTCTACCTACCTTAAAATCATATAAGAATTATTTATTTGTGGAATATTTTGAATTGATTTGCATTAGATAAAAACATGGTACAATATCATAGGTGGGTGTGATAAGGATTGAAGTGGCCATTAGTAAAATAATTTAATCATAATTAGTATTGGAATTCAACTCATCATCCTTATGTAGTATGCAAATTTATTTGTAATGTGTAGAATCACCATCCTTTGAGTACCTTGAGCATGGAGTATCTAAATTCAATATTTTCCCATGCATGACTTTTTGAGGACCCATTAAAAAGTAGATGACATCAATAATCAACACAAGTTTCAAATACTTAGTGTATTATTTAAATAATTTATTATATAATAATTAATTTTATATTGGTCTAGTTAAGCTCCCCAAGATGTAAAACATAAATGTAGTGATCACTATCATAAGAAAATGGACTAGTACATGTAAGATGCTTGATAGAGACTATGTTCTAAATCACAATCCATGATCTTTAAAATTTATTATCACATAGATTATTGAAGATTGATTATGACTATTTTTTTATAAATATGAATCTTTGAGCTAACAATTGTGTGGTAAGCTTAAATATTACAAATTTGACACACACTGCCAATTTTAATTGGAAAATTAGAAAGTAGATATGAAACAAGAAAACATTAAATAAAATATTTTTATTTTATGTAAGATTTCTTTTACACATTAGATACTCCTATATAAAACACTCTAGGTAATTGCAAAGTGATCTACCCACTTTCATTCAAGGATTTGAGCCAAAGGATTACCAAGTTAGTTAACCGTATATTTGTACATCTATGTGAAGTCTTCATTTGACTTATCCTTCTATTTGACTAAATATTCATCAAGTTGTCTATTTCTTATACTCCTTCCTTACCTA
>VDFB02356067.1:0-21111 GCA_007258455.2 Sequoia sempervirens
TATAGGAGGGTGAATGATGCATTCAGCATGTACATCACTAGGTTGCTCCAAGGTGCAGAGCATGTAAGGATATCTAACAATGCCAAGGAGCTAATCAAAAGGTATGGGGCTTCATTCATATAGTTTCCCACCTTTTCATATATAAGGATAGATGGTTGTCAGAGGGATCCATACAAACTTCCTAGGTATCCCACAGATCACATTATACTTCTGGAGGCCACAAGGAAAATATGTGATTTTGATGCAATTGTGAAGAAGGATAAGCATAAGACTGGATTCAGTGGAGATTTTCCTCTGAGGATAGGCACTAGTGAGGCATGCCCTTCTATTAATTCAGCCTATGCTTCTAAAGAAGAAATGAGCACTCTTGGGTTATCCTTTCATTCCAAAAGATCTAGGTTTGATAGGACTGGAAAACCACAAAAGAAGGACATTAGAGAATATAGTCACAAGGATGATATAGAGGACTATTGGGCCAATTGTAGTGATGAATTTGAGATTAGAAGGAATAATTTTTCTAGGCTACCTATTAACTTGGTTTGGTTTGACTATATAATGTGAAGTCCATTCTAGATCAAGTTGAAGATGATGAAGATTTGATTCAGGGCCATGACTATGAGGCAGTGAAGGATAAACCAATGGGAGAAAGAGATTGGTTTGAGGAAGAGAAAACAAAGTCAGAGAAAATTATGACTCTGGTGATTAAATATACAAAGTTGTGGCTCAAGCAGAAGATGTGGGAACTAGAAAGTGAATATGTGCAATGCACCTATGATTTAATGGGAGACTTAGAGTCTCATTCCACTATTGAGGAGTCAGTTGAACAAGATCCTAAGGGTAAGCGTAAGATGACCTCTTCTTTTAAGATCAAGATTAAAGATGTTCAAGTGGAGGAAGTACAGGAGACATAAAAACAAAGAAAGCCTATTGCAAAGAAAAGGAGGCACATTTCAAGGATAAAGAATTTAGAAAAAGATGAAGTTGAAATGGAAGATAAAGAGGTTAGTGTCCATGTTCCCAAGGGAATAAGGATAGTAAGATTGTCACAGAAGGAAAAGGAAATCTCCAAGGTAGTGGACGAATTTAGCACACCTATGATAAATGTGGAGAGCTCGGGAGAAAGGACACAGGTATATACAAGGAGATCAAGAACACCTCCTAAGGACAGTGTGTCAAGGAAGGATGCTCCTTCAGTCACTCCTGCTATAGAACAACATGATAATATTCCTTTTTCTCATGAATCTCATAGTGCACCAGGTGAACCAGGTGAATCCAAAGGAGCATAAAGTCATCAAGATCTAGAAGGAGAAGAATTTCAGGAAGGTGAGCTCTATAGTGCTAAGGAAGAAATAAAGAGGGTGTTGTAGTCTCCTCTGGTGACTTATGAAGATTCACCTATTAGAAGTGAAGAAGATAGACCTCCTCATAGAGAGGAAATGCTAGTTAGGAATCCATCACTGGTGCATGAAGAAGAAGAGTATGATAAAGGAAAAGAGGATTAAGCTGAGGAGATTTCTAAGAAATAGGATTTGAGCAAAGATACACCCAAGGATCAACAAGATGAAGTTGGAAAAATCAATGTACAATCAGAATCTACTATTCTGAGTTGGTTGGATAAGGAATTAAGGAGAAAATAGATTGTTGTAGACAATAATCTTCCCAATTGGGATGAATTATTGGTGAATATAGGAAAGGGTAAAGGAAAGAAGAAAGCTAGAGTCATCTCAAATATTGAGAGGGATGAAGCAAATAATAGGGTGGTTTACATTTCTACTCCTACCCCTACTAAGAATAGGGATAATGCGACTAGAAGTGATTACAATGTGTAGACCATCAACCTAGGGCCTACTTCCATGGAACAAGAGATTGAAGAATATGAGGGCTCTAGTGTTGTGATATTGGGTAGGTTCAAGAAAGAAGTACAGACCAAACAGGAATTGAAGAAGGAAAATGATAAACTCAAGAGATATTTGCAAGACTTGATGAAGCCTTTGCAATCCATCAGTTCCTCATCATTTGCTGCAAGTTTCTTGCCACAAGAAACAATATCAGAGTTGGAAAGAATGAAAAGTACCACACATGCTACAATCGGCTTGTTACAGGGGGTGAAAACCAAGGGAGATGATGTTATCAAGGACATACTTTCGATTGGAGGAGATGCAATGAGATCATTAGATTGGCTAAGAAATGTGCTAGCACGGGATAAGGAGGACGTAGATATCCTGTTGCAAAAGACTAAGACCATCATGGAGTATACTGAGGAAAAATTGGTAAGTGATGGAATTCTTCCTTCCTCCAAAGCCATCGAACCTTGGGAATGGTATGAAGCTTTGCAAATAAGGCATAAGGTTTTAAAGAAATTATATAAATAGGGGAAACAGATTGAGGACACCTTGATTGAAATTTACAATAAGTGCATTTCCTTCTTTGAGGTGATGACAGGGAGAAAGAGATTTGTGCCCAAGCATCTTATCTTGTAGTAGTTGAGAAAATGGTGGCGAGATGTGTATTCACCTATCAATGAGGGCCCAGTCACTGAACATCAGTTGGATGATGCAACTACTTACATTGCAGTTATTGATAAATATCAAACTAGTAAGGTAGATTGGAATAAAATGACCAGTAAAACATTCAAGAGATGATATCAAGTATATTGAGAGGAGAGTTAATATTTTACCTATGCTACCTGTGGAAAACTTGGACAAGGTATTTTTGATGGTACAGGATAAGATGGAGCATGCTAAGGATAAGGGGGGAAGTAGCTAATACAATGCTACAATGGAATTTGTGCTTCCCCATTATTTCTCTTCTCCTTCACATGCATTGGCCCAGATTATGTTGGAGACCCAGGCTGACTTGAATGGAGTACATGCATTTAATGCATATTTTGGATTATTTTGAATTCCTCTTGGTTGACTTGTTTTGTGGCCATTTATTATCGTAAACCCTAATAAGACCAACATATCTTGGGGGGGTTTATAACTATGGCATTTTGCCTCATTTGTAAGGGCTAGATAGTTTTGATATTGAAACAAATTAAGTAGTAAAGCAGGAGTTAGAGTTAGGAATTAGTATTATTCTCAAGCAAGTGTTGTAACAAAAGACTAGAATTTTTTCCATTGTGGGTGATTTAATGCAAGCAAAGACATTGTGATTTGGTGCCTTTCTTGTGTTGAGTTTTATCTGGCATGGTTCCTGAGATTCTATCTTTTGAAATTGCTTAAGTTTATTTGATATATGCTAGGTTAATGTTAGATTATTTGATGATGTTTATGGTTTAATACTTGAACTTTTTGCAAAAATCTCTAGTCCATGCTTTTCACAGCTAGCTGACTATTAGTTGCTTTGCAAAGTTATCCTGGACTTTTACATTCATTGTGCTTAGTTCAATTGTGATTATTTGTTCATTGCAATTGCAATAAGATTGTTTTGGATGAGTATTCATGATATGAAAATATTTAATACCTTAGAAGATTGCACTATTTTTGTAAGATTGTAGATTTATATAGGTTAAGCAAGAATTAGTTTCTGAGGGATTGGTCCATTTCAAGTGTTTATCATTTGCATTGTCCATCTTAGAGTTAGTGTTAAATTTAAAAGTATCTTGAAACCTTTGTCTTTTGTTATTTCTTTTATCATTTGGGTTAGATTTAGGATTGGAAGTATCACCATATTGTTACATTTGATAAGTCCAAGGATTCAGTGTTTTCTTGTAGTAAGGTCAATTTGTGATTACCAACATTTTCATATTATCATTGAGCTGTTTATGCATTGTCAAGACCTAACATTAGAGTCCTTGGGGTTATCTCTTGAGGCTTGCTAGTAGAGATATACATTTCAAGAGAGATAGGATATTATATTATGTCTGAGTTGTTGTGCATAAAAAAGCATTGACACTAACCTCCCTAAATATATACCACCTCACAGGATAGGGAATAATAATATAGGACCTTCTAATAAACCAAAAGCACCACAAAATCAATCCAGGAATGAATACAGACCACCAAATTTTCCACCTAAAAATCCATCATAGCATCCAAATGCTCAGCCACCTCATGGCCAACAATATATGCCACCATCCCATGTAGAGTACAATAATCCATTATACCATAATAAGCAACCTCAGAATCCACCTCTTCAGCACTACACAACCATGATCAGACAATTTGACTTAGAAGGATTTAAAATATATCCTTACCCTATGGATAGCAGTTGGAGAAGCCTTGTTCCAAAGTTTACAGGAAGTAGTGTAGTCACAACTGAGGAACACTTAAGGAATTTTAATGCTTTTATTCAAGATCTAGATATGCAGTATGAAGATGTACAAATGAGGCTATTTATTATGTCATTAATTAAAGAAGCTAGAGATTGGTTTAATAGTTTACCAAATTTTATGCATTCCATTTAGGAGTTTTATGATCAGTTCCTAGAGTAGTATGGGAACCAATGTGCACTGGAGTTTACCTTGCATGAACTGGTTAGTATCGAGAAATATCAAAATGAGTCAGTTTATGACTTCAACCAAATATTCTCTAAATTACATTATAAGATACCTCCTAGATCTAAGTTGGTAGACCCTGCAGCATTGAGCATTATATAAAAGAATTTGATCCAAAGGCAAGATATGATCTTAGAAATAGGTGCCCTAAAAATTTAGTAGAAGCACAAAAAACAACACTGACTATTGAAAATAATAGAAAGGTTGTTGGGATGGTTAGTAGGAGAGATAATCCAAGGGTTCCCCAAAATAATAATAAATCTCAGAATAGACAAGAAAATGTATATAGAAATGAAAAACCGAGGTTGCATGATATGCCATACAATACTAATTGGAAGGATGGAAAGCTTGTGGTAGATAGGCCTAAAAGAAGGGAGACTCCTAATCCTTTAAAGAAAAGAGGAGCATACATGGTGACCAATAATTTTTGGTGTCACATTTGTGACTTTCCACATTCCCCTTATCACTATTTTGTGGCCCAATCAATGAAAGAATAGGAAATACCAATTTATAATAATGAAGAAGATCATACAATATATTTAACTCCCCACACCCTCCTACCTATTGAGTAGGGATGTTCATATTTAGAAGAAGAAGGCTATGAATATGATGTTGATAACCAATGATATAATGTTCATATGGCATAACAACAAGTCTTTTATGATCATGAAGAAAGAAAAGATGAACAATGTTCTCTTAGTACACCATATCAGTCAGGTGAATGCAACATAAGAAGACCAACTAAGGAAGAGATTAAGAAATTAACCATCGCTATAGTAGAACAAGCCAAAAGCAAATATTCATTGAGAAACATAACACTAAATGAAAATGAAGGTGTTCCAAGATAGATATTTGTGAAAGATAAGAAAGCACCATAGGGAGCTTCAAAAAAGACAGAAAATAAGCAGCTTGATTAGAATGAACAAAATCATTTTCATAAGGAGGAAAATAAATAATTGCATAAGGAAAAGCAAAATTATGTTCAAACAAGCAAAGAGAACAAAGGAGTCATTGGAGAAAAGGAAGATGATCAAAACAGAAGATGCCTCTTTTTGATTTTACACAAACATTATCCTAGGGAAAATGTTTGTCGTATTACTTGAAATGAAGAAGTTTAAAGAGTATAGGGATAGTGCTATTTATTTAATATCTAATGGGAATGATAAAACACAAACTTTGAGAACAAGGGGAGCACTAAGATTAGTAATAAGAAAGAAGAGGTAAAAGTCCCTTAGGTTTGCTTAGGAGATGCATTGATAAACCCTCCACAAGTTGATCCATGGTTTACTACATTACTCATAAACAACAAGTTGGTAAGGAATTGTATGATAGATCCAGGTGCTGCCATCAATATCATGCTAGTAGGGGTTATGAAACAACTTGGCATGTGGGTGGACATTGCTAGTGGAAAATGTTATGCTATGGATAGAAAACCTATTCCAATGGTAGGAATTATAAAAGATGTAGAGGTGAAGTTGGTTTCTTATCCACAAGCAACTTATAATATAAACATAACTATGATTGATACACCTTGTTTTGGAATGCTTTTGTGAAGACAATGGATTGCAACAGTTGGAGGGAATGTACAGTTTGACTTATCATATGCCACAATACTAGGAAATGGTGAAGAAGATAAGTTATATAGAGAACCAAGAATGAATTAGATTGTGGATTATGTTCCTCAAGAGCAGCTAAATTTATTTTGTGATATAGATTTAGGAAAATTCAAAATAGAGCGTTCTCATCTTGAATTAACAAATACTGACCCAATTGATAGACATGTTTCCAAGAATGAGCACGGTGTGTGGAAAATTTATTTTGATGGAGCATGAAGTCAGGAAGGAAATGGAGTTGGGGTAGTTTTTATTTCACCCAAAGGTATTAATTACATTCATATTTTCATTTTTGTTGACTTTTGAGCGTACAAATAATGTGGTAGAGTATGAAGCTTTGCTGATTGGTTTGAATATGGCTGTCAAACACAATATCAAAATGCTCACTATTATGGGGGATTCTGAGTTCATCATTTCACAAGTTAGGTCAAAACATGCTGCAAAGAACAAAAATTTAAAACAATATATAAATGTTGTGTGGGATACAATTGAATTATTTGATAATTTTTTAATTGAATGGATAGATAGATCAAAAAAATTGATGGCAGATTTCCTAGCTAATATAGGTCTAAAAAGAGATGATATCACCTTGGCTGGAGTATCTCAAGTTGAATTCAAAACAAGGCCTTCTATCCTTGATATTATCTATAGCTAGAAATTTTTCAATGATGACACTGATCTCACAAAGTTTCTCCATTGTATAGACCAGTATGAAGCTCAAGAGATTGACTTCAATGCATTTGTTGACGAAGTGGATGGCAAACAGACTATATTTGGAAAAGAAGTTATGTAGCTCAAGACTAACAAACTTCCTAAAGGGCTTGTGGCACTAGAAAGGGTATATGATGGGAATGATCACTCTCTCATGAAGCAAACACCAGTAAAGAGAGAAGATGTTGAAGAAGTAAATCTAGGGACTAAGTTAGCACCAAAAAAGGTATATATTGGAAAGAAAATAAGTCCAGCAATTAGAAGACTGCTAATTGCACTATTTAGAAAGTACAAGCATGTGTTTGCATGGTCCTATGAGGATCTAAAGGCTTATAGAGAATATTTATTCCAACATGAGATTCCATTAAAGCTAGATACAAAACCATTTAGGCAAAAGCAAAGACCCATCAACCCAACTTTGGAGCCTAAAATACAAGAGGAATTGGCAAAACTCAGAGATGGGGGCATTATCAAACCCATTAGAAATTCAACATGGGTCTCAAACTTGGTTATAGTAAGAAAGAAAAATGGGGATATTAGATTGTGTGTAGACTTCATAAATTTAAATGTTGCTTCCCTTAAAGATAATTACCCTCTTTTGAATATGGAAGCCATATTGCACAAAGTTATAGGATGTGAGTTGTTGTCAATGATGGATGAATTTTTTGGGTATAATCAGGTCAAAGTCAAAGAATTTAAGCAATATAAGACAACTTTTAGTACTCCATTGGGGACATATGTCTATGCGAGAATGTCATTTAATCTCACAAATGTAGGGGCAACTTTCCAAAGGGCCATGGATGTGGAATTTGCAGATTTAATTAATGTTATAATGGTGTTGTACTAGGACGACCTCACTACTTATTCCAAAAAGGTAGAAGACCATGTGGAGCACCTGGAGAAAATATTCATCAAATATTTTTAATATGGCATCAGTCTCAAACCCAAAAAATGTCATTTCGTTGTCACAAAAGGTAAGTTGTTAGGGAATATTGTGTCAAAGGAAGGAATTAGAATAGATCCTGAAAGAGTAGAAGAAATTAAAAAAATCCCCATTCCCAAAACAGTCAAGGTCATTCAATCATTTTTTGGACAAATTAACTTTGTTAGGAGATTTGTGTCAAATTTTTCTAAGATTGTTAAACCTATATCAAAAATGTTGAAGAAGGGAGAAAAAATAGACTAGACTGCAGAAGCCCTAGAAGCTTTTATATCCATCAAGAAATCTATCAAAGAATCCCCCATTCTAAAATCCCCTGAATTTTCAAAACCTTTCCAAATATTTTCATTTGACTCATTCCACACTATAGCAACTATTATGTTACAAAAGAATGATGAGGGTTATGATCAGGATGTATCCTTCTTTAGCAAATCATTACAGGGGTCAGAGTTAAAGTATGATATTATGGAGAAACAAGATTTTGCCTTTGTCAAAGCGACAAAAGCTTTCAGACCATATCTAGTTGGAGCCGAGGTAGTTACATATGTACCACACACAGTTGTGAAAGATATTTTGGTATAGACATAGGTGATAGGGAAGTGATGTACATGGATTAATAAAATCCAAGAATTTGATATGGAAATTCAGATTACCAAGGTAGTAAGGGGACAACACCTAGCTAAACTAATGGCAGAAGCGAACATTGAAGCTAACAAAATTTGTAATGTAGAGAATCAGGAAGGTGCAGTTGCAACCATTGAACATACTTCTTGGTACACAAGCATTGTTTATTATCTTAGACACCTGAAATTCCCTAAAGGATTGAATGATAACCAGAGAGAACTCTAAAGCTCCAAGCATCTAGGTATGTATTCATACAAGGTGATCTATTTTGGAAAAATAGGGATGGAATGTTATTGTTGTGTCAAGATGAATCATAGGCTAGACATGTCTTGAGGGAGATGAATGAAGGAGTGTGTGGAGGAATGATTGTACATAAAATTCTCAAAGCAAGCTATTACTGGCCTAAGGTTTTTAATGATTCTTTTACACATGTAAGGAGGTGTGAAACGTGCCATAAATTCTGAGGAAATTTGAAATATCAGGGTGCCCTATCCCTTAGACCTTTACAAGTAGAAGCCCCTTTTCATCAATGAGGAATTGATTTTATTGGGGAAATATAGGAAAAATCAAGTAGTGGACATAAGTGGATATTGGTATCAATTGATTATTTCACCAAATGGGTGGAGGAAATCCCAACCAAACAAGCAACAAGCAAGGTGTTAATAAATTTTTTGACAGAGAATATCATAACCAGATTTGGAACACCAGTAAAGTTGATCAAAGAAAATGGGATGTGTTTTAGGTCTGATGAATTTAGAAATTTTTACAACACATATGGTATTACTATTTTTTATGCTACCCCTACCACCCACAAGCAAATGGTGAAGCATAATCTAGTAATAACCCTTTTGAAAAGCATAAGAAGGATGTTAGATAGAAATAAGAAGGCTTGGGACTCAAAGTTAAGAATGGCTATGTGGGAAAATAGAATTATTGTGAAAAAGGAAATTGGAAAGTCTCCATTTGAACTGGTGTATGGGACACAAGCCAGGATGTCATTGAAAATCCTTTTACAAGTTTATAATTCCATCCTTCAAGAAGATTTAGAATTTCCAGAACCAATGGAGGAGAGAATGGAGCAATTTACAGAGCTTAATGAAATAAGGAGGTTGGCTCAAAAGAATAATGTAAAGCTACAATTTCAAATGAAGTACATTTTTGAGGTGAGTGATTTGGTGCTGATGTGGAAAGCTAGATATTAGGTGAAGGGAAAGCATGGAAAATTTGAATCCTTGTGGTTAGGTCCCTTTGTTATCACTGCAAAGGGAGAAGAAGATTCTTATTACTCACAAAATATATCTGGTGAATAGAAAAAATTGCTAGTACATGGGAAATTTCTAAAACATTTCTTGTCTTGAGGAGTACCAGAGGATTAAGGATTTCCAGTGCATGGAAAATTCTCAACTAGCCTCTTAAAATAATCTTTTTCCATGCATAGTAGTTTAGGGAATCAGAAAAGGGACTAAGACTAGCCAGTACATGGACAATCCTAGATTTCCCTCATTAAAAAGCAAATTTTCTTTCCATGTACAGTAATGTAGGATCATTTCCATTTTCATCCTTCTTCATTCCATCCTCACCACCTTCCATTTTTCATATCTTCTAAAATCTTGGTCTGCACCTAGAGATATTCTGGATTCTTGTAGTGATTAGTAATCCACTCATCCCCAATTGGAGCCACTATTGGAACTAGAATTTTCAGAAAAAACTCTAAGCATTTTATCGATTGGAATCCAAAATTCATGATATTATTTTCATGAAAAATCACATTATTTCCATCCATGAACCCAATATAGCCTTTTACCACTATACCGCTACCTCATTGGCTGCCCTATATTTCCCTCACCTCATACATCCTTACCACAACCCCTTGTAAAATAGCTCACAGTATCATGGTAATAGAAGCTAGTACTATACTATATCACTTTCACCCTTTACTACTATACTGCAAAGGGTTAGAAAATAGCCCGCAATAGAGTGGTGTAATGAAGAATAGTGATAAAAGGAAACTGCTATACCATGGAGGGTTAGAACATAGCTCACAGTAAAGTGGTATACTAAGGAGAAGTAATGAGATGACATTGAAGTACCACAAAAAGGAGAAAAATAGCCGGTGGTAGAGCAGTATAGTAAGATATGAACTAAGGGTACACCACAGTACCACAAGGAAGACAAAGGTGATATGCGGTAGAGCAGTATACTAAAGAAGGGTAATAAAATGTACCATGGTACTGCAAGGGAGTGAAAAGTGACATGAGGAAATGTGGTAAAGAAGTCATTGAGACATTTAAAGCTTGCCATTCACATTAGTCAACTTTGAAATATAAAATTGAGCTCGATGCAAAAGATTTGAATGATGTAAATTTATGATTCGAGATTTATTGTTTCATGGAGTGAAGATACATGAAGTAGATTGAGATCTATCATTCATAACATCAAATACCAAGTGCAGATGAGCTCAAGGTGTGGAAGTGAAAGGAATTCTCCAAAAGAAAACTATATTTTTAGGTAAGCTCTGTTCACCTCTCTTTGAATTTATAACAATGGCACCAAAGAAAGTAGAAGTAGGAACTAGAAAAGATGAAGCTAGATGTAGTAAAACCTCTTTACAATCTCCATTGCTTTCCTTATTACTTGGGTCAGTAGATAAGGGGCCAAAGAAGGTTTTTAGAGATTCAACTCAGGGATGTAGACACCCTATCATTCCTCAGTCAGGTTGGAATTTGTATTGGTATTTCTATAGAAACAAAAACGATAAGGTTCCAACATCAAAACCATGGACCGTTGACTTGACAAAACTGATTGTTCTAAAAAATTTCATTGACATTGAGTTGATTGAAGCCCTGGCTCATAGATACCATTCCCCAACTAAAATTTTTAGGCTTCCAGATGGTGGATGTTTAGTCGAGGTCTCAAGGGAGGCCATTATTAAATGCTTTAAACTAAAAAAACAAGTTGTTAGAGAGGTGAATTTCGGGAAATTGGAACAAGGATAAAAGACGATAAGGAGGACCTATAGAAGTAATGAGCTCCCCCTACATATGAAGAGGGGTGATAATAATAGGATACTTCTCACCCCCTCTAAAAAGTAGTCTTTCCTAGTGTATGATTTTGAGGTTTACTTCAAGAACACATATCATGCATTGTGTCAAGTTCTTGGGATAGATGCAAAAGATAATATGTTAGTAGGATTGATGAGGATGGCTATGATCATTCAAAATTTAGATTCAAATGGGGAATTTTATTTTGCATCTTTGATTGAAGAGAAAATTCATGACGGTTTGTTGTAGGTCAAAGAAGCTAAGTCTCCCATTGCCTTTAAACAATATTATTTGCTTTTTCATCAAATATATATTAGAATGAAACAAAATGGACCAGAAGGATGAAGCTATGCACACAAGAGAAATGAGTTAGACTCCCTCTATATAATCGGTCCTACATTTGGGAAATTAGGTGCACTTAATGTGATTTTGTTGTGTTTAGAGATGATTTTTTTGTTAGATTAATTGTTGCCCTTGCTTATTCAACACCAAGGTTACAACAATCTTTGATGAGTATAATGAGGCCAATGCAGTATAAGACAAACTAGGGATATACTCATAATTATGCCAATTGGTTCCTTATGCCACAACATACTATCATCATGGTGTACAGTTATGACCAAGCACCACACATTTTGCCAAAATTTGTACCTGCAAGGATATGCTTTTTATATTTTATGTGGCAGATGTTTTGGATGGAGCATGATTTAATGAGGAATTAGAGAAAGGGCACATTCTTGCCTGATTTGATAGTTTTTGAGGAATTTTCTATTAGATCTTCCATGTTGGAAGAATTACAAAGGCTCATGAGGGTCAATTATCCCCTCAAGTCTGGAAAGGAAATAGTATGTCACCCAGAGGGTCATATTAATATCATGAGGACTTTATTAACAAAGAGGGCCATATCACATGTATTTAACCCTAAGGAGGATGTAATAAGGAATTTGGTATATTTTAATGATGTGTTTTAGACAAGAAGCAGATGGATAACAATGAAGAGGTGAGAAGAGAAGAAGAAGGAAAATAATAAGAGTTTCAAAGGGTTATTTGCTGATGAGCCTAATCTTCTTAAAAGGATGCAATTGATCCCTAGTAAATTTGATGATTTTTATAAAATGGTGCAAGATGAGGGGTTAATTCTACTTCCTACACCCCAAAAACCATCACATGAAGCATCCACATCTCATACACCACCCCCATCACCTACACATCCATCCCCTCCATCTCCCACACATGAACCCTAGGCCAAGAAATAGAAAATTGAATCATTAGTTGATTATAGCTCGAGTGATTATGAGGAATAGGAAGTATTTTTGACCCTGATTGAGATGAAGGAGGTAGTAGAGCAACAAAAAATTCAAGAGCCTCATGACCCTAAAATCAGGATTTCAGAGGAAGGTGTTGATGATATTCAGGATGATGAAAGAGTTGTTTTCTCTCTAAGGTTTCTGGAGGATGAAAATTTTATTCATACTAATGAATTTAAAGATTTATGGATCAAGATGAAAATGAAACAATTTGATGAAAGATTGAAGATCAATCTAATAGAAGCTGATGATTCAAAGTAGGCTAAAGCTAAGGCCCAAACATTGGCAGAATTAAATATTGATAATATCAATGCTACCCCCCAAGAAGCAAGAGAATTAATATTGAAAAGTGATATGTTGATCATACCAGGGATGGAGTTATCCAAAGTGCTTCTTTTGGATCAGATTATAGCATAAGATGACCCAATTTTAGTTGCAAAGTTTGACTCAGAGGAAGGTGTTTCAGGAACAGGGTATAGCCCTACCACCCAAACTCTTTCCTTATGGACAAAACAAAAGAGCACAAGGAAACCTCGGCTCATAGATGTGGTACAAGAAATGAGGGGGTCAACCATGGTGAGGACAATGAGAGACACAACTCCTATAGAGGATACAACCATAACCAAGAATTCAACAATGTTCACCAAAGATGTGGTGGAGAAATTTAAGGTTGAAACCATAATTACATCAGGCTACAACATTGAGGGGGGACGAGGTAGTTGTTTATCACCCACCTATCCAAGCTGAAGACCCAAAAATTCAATAGATGAAAGATGAAATTGGTAGGCTAAAGAAACATAATATGGAAGATGTCAAGCATCATATCCTAGATACCCTGAGAAAAATATAGAAGCACAAAATTGAGATATTGAAGGATAAAATAGGTGGAGTATATGAAATCTTTGGTAATCTAGTTAAAGCTTTGGAACAAATAAATGTTAATTCCCCTATCCTTGAGGAACTCCAAAAGTGGTGGCATCCTACTTATCGCATTCTAACTAATCTATGCAAGGAAACACAAAGGGATCCAGATGTCCCTCCAAGAGTCAAACCTACTCAAGGAATGGTGAAGGTTGTGATCAAGGAACATAAGTATTTAATAGATATGAAGAAGAAAGTGGAGAATAGAAGGAATGCATTTGACTCTATAAAATACATCTTTAGCCCTTTGATCATTAGAGATGATAATCAATTAAAAGGCGTGGATGAGTGGAAAGGTAAATTTGATCACATGGTTTGTCAGAGCTTGAAACACATATAGAATGATGGGGATATCAGCCTTGACAAATTTCATACTTTTCTTGATGGAATTATCACACTAGACAATGGATACACAAAATTTTTGGTAGATGTCAAGAACTTGCTTGATAATAGATGGAAGAGTCACCTCACAAATCTCACTATTGCATAAGAGTTCAAATGGCCAAATGATCTGACAATCTATAAGTGGCTAGAGAAGTATTTGGGTTTTGATGAGGATTGATCATCATCATCACAAAGAACGATTAATCATATAGTAAAAGCTTTGCACAGGTCTTAAATGACCACGGGCTTTTAACTCGAAGACTAATAGATTAGCACACATGTTTTTTGTTAGTTATTTTAGTTATGTTTAATTTCATAATTATGTTTTCTTACCAAAAGACATGTCCCTTTGGTTTGAAGCTTGTTGTTTCTCATATAAATAAGAGAGACCAAGACCAAAAAGAGACATTAGATTAGATATAGGAGAAAGTAATAGGCGAATAGGGATAGATATAATGTCTACATTTCAAAAGACCATGATGCATGAACAAAATTTTGGAGAAATCAATGAAAGAAATTTTATTTTGTAGCATCATACTAGTATCAATTGTTTGTTGAATTAATTTAAAATATTGTCAGGTTGTCCCCAAGGTTGATATTTCTTTGTTATTTAAATTTATATATCAAGTATATACTCAATTTATCAATGTGCATTTGTTGCACTTGTGTGGTATGATTAATTGCTTCTTTCAAGTAAAGATTAAATCCTTCTAGTCATTCACAATAATTTGGAAGTGTCATTTGGATCACTAAGAAGAACTTGGTAATTACATTCTTGCATGTTTATACAAGTTATAAACTATTATTGGTGTGACAGACAATTATAATTCCTTCTAGATACAATCCACCCATCCTAGAAATTCATCTAACTCTGTTTTACCCTACAACACACTAGTCTCACCCATTTTATTGATTTAGCTTTATCTTACCAAATTCAAACTTCACATCTATTAACTGAACATATTGATTTTTACCTTGATACTGCTTATACAATTCATACCAAATTAGGATTTCATCTCTCCACTTCCAACTACCATTGTTGATAGATTGCCTAAATAGGAAACACACAATCTATGTCTACCTCACTTGCATTATGTATACCCACCTAGTTCTAGCAGAGCCTGAAGAGAAGAAGGTTCAAATATACCATTTGGCCTTGTACGCTAGTGGTGCAGGAGCACCTAAAACATGTAATTGCAAAGTGCATTCTATGAGGGTTAGTCTAGGAGTTAGTGATAGTATGAGTAATTTTTATAATAAATAAGGTCTTTGAGACTATTAATGATGTAATTAGGGGTCTTTGATGTTATTTAGTTCAAAAAATGCAAAAGGTTGCATAAAAATGTACTTATTGTCAACAAATTGTTAAAAGTGCAAAACTAGGCAATTAGGGGTCTAATTGGTAAAAAGTTGGTTTCCAATGTCCAACTAATTAAAATTCCAGTTGGAGGATGTTTGTAAGGGTGGTTATATGTTAAATAATCCTCTCATGGTCGAGGCATGGTTGTTGAATCATTTTTTTTGAAGTTATAATGAAAAAAAGGCTGCTTTCTGGAAATTTCTGTGTAAATTTGCTGCTAAAACATGTGGTACAACCTTTGTACGACCTGTACGGGCTCAACCCTGGTATGGTTGGAAAGAGGAGAGTGTCAGATTTCATTTGAAAGTGGTTTGGTGAATTTTCATTAAGTTTAGAGGGTTTTATTGACGTTTTACTGAAACTGCCTTGTTTTGGTGTAAATTGGTGATTTGAGAGTATTAAAATGAGTTTTTAGGGCATTCCACCTACTGTAGCAATTGTAACTCGGTGGAATGGCCCCATTTGTTGTAAAATAGGTTTCCAAATTATTTGCAAGTCAGAGGAAGTGTGTTTGTGGGTTTTGGGTGTTGCCCTAGGTTGAATTTGGGTGATTTTCCTTATGAAAGTGAGGAACTAAATGATGGTTTATGAGTTTTCTGGAAGAAATAACCTATGTGATGAAGTTTAAAGCTTGTGCAAGCATAATTATGTGTGTTTGAATAGGTGGCAGAGTCTGGAAAGGTCTGGAGGTATGATTTACAATAAACCCTCCTTTTGAAGGCCTAGAATCAAGGGTTTTAGGCTGTGCTATGTTGGAAGAGTGATTTCTGGAAACTAGTGGTGGATTTAGTAGTTTTTGGCCATTTTAATTGCTTCCCCAAGGTTTCATAAATTTTGGTGGAGTTTGAAGTGTACTTTCTTTGTAAAAGTGGGCTAATCCACTAGCCTTTTCCATGGCAGGAGTATTGGATCTTTGAGTTTGTCCAAAAGAGTTGATATTGGTTTTCCTGTATGTTTTATAACTTGCAAAAGGGTATCTTAATCATCCTTGAGTTTGTTAGGTGTTTTGGAAAATGTTGGTGAAAATGCCTAAACTTGGTTTGCACTAAAACTGGGGTTTAGGAGTGAAATTGGGAAATTGTGCTTCTGATGATTGTAGAACTTGGAAGGCTGGTTGAATTACTTTATGTGATCATTTTAATCTTTCTGGATACTTCTTGAAGGCAGGTTTCCAAGTTGATTAAGGTTGAGCCTCCGGACTCTGCATCAGAGTGGTATCAGAGCGA
The DNA here is from genome assembly GCA_007258455.2 of Sequoia sempervirens. NCBI lineage: Eukaryota > Viridiplantae > Streptophyta > Pinopsida > Cupressales > Cupressaceae > Sequoia > Sequoia sempervirens. The sequence continues at coordinate 16,626 of VDFB02356067.1, forward strand.
GGAAGTAGATCTCTTAAAGATTGAAGGAGAAAGGACATCATGGCTACCAGAGGTTTGAATGAGAAGGAGAAACAGATGAGGAATGCAATTTTCAAGACTAGGTGCAAGTGCAAAGGTAAGATATGCAAGGTTATGGTTGATTCAAGTAGTTTGGATAACTTGGTAGCTCTTGAAATGGTTGAAAAATTGAACTTAGAAAGGTTCCCACATGATTCACCTTATTATGTTTCATTGATGAATGGTGAGAACACATTTTTGGTTAAAGAACAATCATGGGTTGAATTTGAAATAGGTGAATATAAGGACAAAATATTATGTGATATTGTACCATTGCACTCTTGTCATCTAATGTTTGGGAAACCATGGTGTTGGGAAAGATTTGTTGTGTACTATGGCAGGGATAATAGTTACCAGATTAAAAATGATGGGAGGATTTATATTCTGACTTCATTGGTGGAAGATGGCCAAGACAAGAAAACAAGGGTGCTAATGCAGGAAAGATAAAAGTTCTTAGGATATAAAGCAGACAAAGACAAGGATGAGGAAAAAGGGCATAGCATAGATACAGTGGAGAAAGAAAAGCACCATCAAGAAGTATTGAATAAGACAGAGCAGCTTGAATACAAAAAGGAAACAAAGAAAGTGAAGGTCAAAAGTGAAAAGACCCTGAAGGCACTAGGAAAGGATGGAGAATGTGATGAAGGAAGAGTTGCAGTCACCACCTGTGAAAGAATTGCTGAGACAGCAGGGGTAACAGCAGATTCAAAGTTGAAGTGTGTAAAGGATGATGAGAAAGGAAGAAGCAAGAGTGAAATGACCTTGAAAGGGAAAGGTAAGCTTGAAGGGTGTATCAAAGATAAAGGACAGGTAGAAGTTTATTCATTAAAGGATAATGGTGTTCTAGGGCAGACACCCATGAAGAATACAGTGGTACATAAAACTGAGACAGGTTATTGTGAGAAGAAGGTGCTTGGGACAGCAGTCCTAAGAAGAGAAGATGAGATCAAAGAGAATGGAGGTGAGTTACTTGAACAATAGAAACTCTGGCATAATGGAGCCACAAGGGAAGAAGAGTGTTGTCCATTGTTTGGGAAAGAGCATGAGATGCAGCAAAAGGTTGAAGGTGAGGATGGCAGACCTAAGGATAAAGAGGTCTTGGAAACTGAGAAAATGAAGAATAAGGAAGTAACTAAAAAGGAAAATGATGAGAGTAGGTGATTAGCAGGTTGTGGAAGTCAGGGAAAAGACAGTAAGCTATGAAGATTGGCAGAAAACAGTGAAGGAGACTATGGAAGAGTTTGGAGAGTTTATAGGAGTTGAGCAGAGGTTGGTCACCATGAGAGGTGAAGGACATATGGCAAAGGTTTTGCAAAGAGTTGGAATAAGGATAGAGGTTAGAATTGAGAGGTTGAAGATGCTAGGCCAGGGAATGGCTAAGAGAAGACAGTGTGTGTGGTCTCCAACTGAGTTGGAGAAGAGAGGAAAATCTGAGATTGGGACAGTGAATTGTCCTTGGTTGCTGAGTTTAGCAATTAGGCTATTGTATGCTATTGAGGAAAGGGATCCAAGCATAATTCATTTGAGTGTAGGTGTGAAGTGGAAGGATAAGGGGCTGAGAGTTAAGGGAATCACTGATTTGTTCATCCTTTTGACAGTGGTCAGACCAAAGGTTAAAATGAAAGTGGAAGGGAAAAATGCAGATTATGTTGCAAATAATAGAATTGAAGGGCAGAACTACATGTATAATTGGCCAAGGCTCATGGAAGAGCATGAAAAAGAGACACTAATGCATGGTTGTTTCAGTTTGTGTATTGAATTTTTGTTTGCAGGTGTTAATGAAGACAAAAGGCAGCAAGCAGATTCATTTGAGCAGGATCAAGCATGGCAAGGTGCAGTCAAAGCAAAGTATGAAGGGTATAAAGTCCCTTGGAGGAAGATTTCCATGCAGGTGACTTGGAGCAGGTTTGAAGGGATTGTGCAGAGAGTTGGAGAAAACCTTTGGAGTAATTTATGGGGCATAAATTTTTTGTACCCGGGGAGTATGGTGCAGGAGCACCTAAAAACATGTAATTGCAAAGTGCATTCTATGAGGGTTAGTCTAGGAGTTAGTGATAGTATGAGTAATTTTTATGATAAATAAGGTCTTTGAGACTATTAATGATGTAATTAGGGGTCTTTGATGTTATTTAGTTCAAAAAATGCAAAAGGTTGCATAAAAATGTACTTATTGTCAACAAATTGTTAAAAGTGCAAAACTAGGCAATTAGGGGTCTAATTGGTAAAAAGTTGGTTTTCAATGTCCAACTAATTAAAATTCCAGTTTGAGGATGTTTGTAAGGGTGGTTATATTTTAAATAAGCCTCTCATGGTCGAGGCATGGTTTTTGAATCATTTTTTTTTAAGTTAGAATGAAAAAAAGGCTGCTTTCTGGAAATTTCTGTGTGTAAATTTGCTGCTAAAACTTGTGGTACGACCTTTGTATGACCTGTACGGGCTCAACCCTGGTATGGTTGGAAAGAGGAGAGTGTCATATTTCATTTGAAAGTGGTTTGGTGAATTTTCATTAAGTTTAGAGGGTTTTATTGATGTTTTACTGAAACTGCCCTGTTTTGGTGTAAATTGGTGATTTGAGAGTATTAAAATGAGTTTTTAGGGCATTCCACCTACTGTAGCAATTGTAACTCAGTGGAATGGCCCCATTTGTTGTAAAATAGGTTTCCAAATTATTTGCAAGTCATAGGAAGTGTGTTTGTGGGTTTTGGGTGTTGCCCTAGGTTGAATTTGGGTGATTTTCCTTGTGAAAGTGAGGAACTAAATGATGGTTTATGAGTTTTCTGGAAGAAATAACCTATGTGATGAAGTCTAAAGCTTGTTCAGGCATAATTATGTGTGTTTGAATAGGTGGAAGAGTCTGTAAAGGTCTGGAGGTATGATTTACAATAAACCCTCCTTTTGAAGGCCTAGAATCAGGGGTTTTAGGCTGTGCTATGTTGGAAGAGTTATTTTTGGAAACTAGTGGTGGATTTAGTAGTTTTTGGCCATTTTAATTGCTTCCCCAAGGTTTCATAAAGTTTGGTGGAGTTTGAAGTGTACTTTCTTTGTAAAAGTGGGCTAATCCACTAGCCTTTTCCATGGCAGGAGTATTGGATCTTTGAGTTTGTCCAAAAGAGTTGATATTGGTTTTCCCGTATGTTTTATAACTTGAAAAAGGGTATCTTAATCATCCTTTATTTTGTTAGGTGTTTTGGAAAATGTTGGTGAAAATTCCTAAACTTGGTTTGCACTAAAATTGGGGTTTAGGAGTGAAATTGGGAAATTGTGCTTCTGATGATTGTAGAACTTGAAAGGCTGGTTGAATTACTTTATGTGGTCATTTTAATCTTTCTGGATACTTCTTGAAGGCAGGTTTCCAAGTTGATTAAGGTTGAGCCTCCAGACTCTGCATCACTTGGCATGAGTTTTTGCATTTCATCAAACCAACTACAACTTTACTTAGGAGTTAATGCACGCATTAATGGAAAATAACCTATAAATAGAAGCTCCTCACTCATCATTTTCACCCACAGTATTCAAATATGAGAAGAGAAAATGGATCTCTAGTCCATGCAAAGGGTATGTGCAGGATCATGATCGGCCAAAAAGTGGCAATATGATGGGTATGTGGCTGACAACTTTTTTTTTTACTCAAAATTGATGAAACAAAAAGGATTTTTAAAGTAGATTATCAACTTTCCACCAATATAAATTATGCCTTACTTTGAATTTAATAAGTAATTATTATTCATTTTCTATTCAAATTATGACTAAATTCCTAATTGATAGGCTGATTGAAAAAAATCTATAGCTTTCAAACGTATCACATTTTTTGAATCCAGAACATGCATCTCACTCTATGCTTCACAAACTATTGGATTAAAAAAGGAAAAAATGAATTTCATAAGATTTTGACCAAGTTAAGGTGGTCAGACATACGAGTTTTTATATTTTTTAAAAATTATATAAAAAATTCATAATTAATTATTTAATTGGAAAAAATTACAAAAAATTATGCATCACATCGGGACATGATTCCTCTACTTACATATAAAATATTATAAAAAAAATTATCATTTTATTGTGGTTAGGGTGGTCAGACAGACACGTACTTATTTTTTCCCTGAAATTTAAGTACTACTACATTGAAATTTCAAATTTTCACCAAATAGATTTTTTTTAAACAAACCTAGTAGTTTAGAAACTACACTCAATTTGCTACAAATTCTATTCTTACATATTTTTGAAATAATATAGATAACTTATTCAAATTTTTACGTCAAGTTTCCTAACACTGATTTTTCTAAATATTTTACCACCTAAGGGCCTGTTTTTTCCATGATGATCATGCACATACCCCAAAGCTTCCATTCAGATTCAACCTAGATTTACTTCATTTAGCCACGCAATTTCCAAGTAAACTCGTGTTGTTTTCACCAGGTGTTTAAACTTT
>VDFB02356068.1:0-25138 GCA_007258455.2 Sequoia sempervirens
GTTTTCTTTTATATCGAGTTTCCACGACATGCATATCTTATGGGGTTGATGTTTTTACTGTGGTGTCCTCATCTCTGATATATTCTTTGTGGTAATGACTTGAGAAATTCGGTCGAGCTTGAATAATATTTAAAGCTTTTCTTTTCATTTCAGAGGCTTAAGGCCTTACGACTGAGCTGTATTCCTCTCCATTCTTCACTATGGCTAAGCTCGGGATTGATGGCTGAGCTATATTATATTATGTTCCTTGCCATGACTTTCCTAAGGCCGTGGAGACTGAGCTTCAATACTTATACCTTGTACCCATGCTAATAACTCGCGACCACAAAGTCAAACTATATTGTAATGTATGATGTGCTATGTTTGTGGTTCTAGACCACAAAGGCCGGGCCTTACACAAAGAAACCCATACTGTAACCGTGGCTTGAGGCCATCATGGTTGGGCCCCTACATAAACCCCAATGTCTATATACGTCGAATAACGATGTGGCAGGGATAAAAACAAGGGGTTAAGACTCATATAATGAGTCGAGCTTGAGGTATTCAAGACATAAGAAGTGCCGAACAATAATGTTTATCACTTATTAGTGGTTACGGTCTGCATATGCTAACATATCCATCATGACGGCGTGGATGACCGATACGGCCTTAAATCAAAACTGTGCTACAACACTCAAATCAAATGTTGATTCAATTTGCATGAAAACGATTGTGGGTAAATAAGGGTTATAAAACAAATACAACCTTAATGGGGATAGTGTTTATCACCCAAAGCTCATAAGGTTAATTAGAGCTATTCACCATTATGAAACCATTCTTTTTGGTTAAGGAAAGTTATTCCGTGAGCAATTAGAATATGATTCTAAACTTACATGATACATTAAATTGATGTTGTGAGCCATGAAAGACCTAGGGTGGGGAATATGGTTCACTTTAAGATATAAATTGATAGTGGATCAAGGTGACGTGGAGTCACTAGTTCCCTGTCACGAAAGTAACCCATTGAATCATAAACTAGCTTAGGATGGGACTCGAGTGTCCAAACATGGACAATGAATCGAATTGATTTCACTTTTTACTTGACCTAGAGAGAAAGGTCAATATGAATTTACTGTAGGACATGACAATTTATAAATCGGGTCAATGTGTTGGACATACAACAATGTTCATTGTGCAAAGTATATGTATGTAAATCTTTGGCAAAGTAATGCATCGGTCTGCATGCATTGTCAGTCCACAATGTTCTAGAGGGATCAGTGTCTCCAATTGTGTCATGCATAGTTAGAGTGGGTCTATAGTTGCATGACCATGAGACATTAGGAAGGACACACCACTTGATGCTCAGATGGCTAACAAAAAGGATTCCTAATAACTAACCTTGAGCATTATGGAATGATTGTATTCTTTTAGATATTAGATTAGTAAGGAAATACCTCGAATACTATGCATATTTATGCTATGGGAAATATGAACTTGAGCTATGCCAAGTGGTCTAAGAAAGGCTAGAAGCATTTTTGTTCGTACGTTTTGTTACACTTAAGTTATTACCTTTGGGAAACAAGGTAGCTTGCTATTTCCTGGTAATGGGTTAAGAGAAGCTAAACCCTGGTGTTGAAACAAGGAGGATATAGGAAATCTATAACTCTTTTTCCGGATATGGCATTGTAGGTATATACAATGATTGACAGTGTAAGGATGAGAAAACCATATTTGATCGACAGTGAAAGGTTGAGAAAACCATAGAACAAGACAGGAAGTCTTTATAATACCTTAAGAGATTCTACAATAATGTCGAAACTCGAATTAACATATCAAGATGTTGGGTATTGAATCTTGAGAGTAAAATGGCAGGAAGCCATTAACCCTTGATATTGCAAGGATGCAATAAGGGACTTTTAAAAGGTTTGACATACCTAAATTTTTACATTGAATGAATATCCTAGATTAAGGATTAGTTCTACGTCAGATTGGCTAAAATGGATTTTCTATATAGTCTAGTTTGTGTCTAGAGTACCAAATAAAGTAAGCAGACTAGAGGATGAGACAGATCCAAGACGAGTCAGAGGTGAGTGTCTAGATGGCATGACCAATCAGAATGATCATACTTAGCTAGAAGGGATCTAGAGTTGTATGGTCGATTGAGTTTTGTAGGACACATCCCTAGGACTAAGATGGAGAAACCTGACATCCTTATATCTATACTCTTCGAGAAGGGCCGGGTTACTTCCAGTTTGGAAGTGCGCGGGGGACCACTTGAGTCTGTGGTTGGAGGAAAAGCACTCGGATGATGCTCTCCCTCTGTAGTAGTAGACTCTCTGAGGCTTACGAAGATAGAGATCAACATTCCAGATGCAGTGAGCTCCATGTTCTGGCCACGACAATCAAAACCTATGAGGTAAAACTAATCTTTATGCTAAGTGTATCTTATGTGAATAAATGAATATTGTAAGGAATTATCTTGATTCTAGTTATGATTACATGTGAATTCAAGTTTGAATTTATCTAGAAAAGTTGTACTGTTGTACTTTATTTTTGTGCTTATACAAATGTTTTTAAAAAAAAATTCTCTCATGTTTACTAAGTTTATTTACCTTCTAGTAAATTCTTGAGATTACTTGAGTATTAAGTGCATGGATGTTACAAAAGACCTGACGATTTTCTTTGGTGTAGCAAAAATATGGAAGTCCTCAACTGTCAATGGGAAACTTGACACCTGATGAGTGACTGTGTCCTCTAAAGGATTGGGTTGCCTACTCCAGCAGAAAATAGAGGTTCTAAGAAAAGAACTCTTTTGAGTTGGTACATCTTCCTCTGCCCCTTTTTGGTCATGCTCCCTTTGAATTGTATCTGCATCACAAACCGTGGTTGGCTTCCAGCTTTTATTTGCAAATACATCTCCACTTACAATGTCATACTGTTCAAATCCATGAAAATCATTTGACCTATTACTCCCTGAATCCTTGAGGTTGTCTTCATGGTGGTGCTGAAAATTAATATGTGACCAAATTTGTTTAGACTCTCCATTTCTGCCATACTGAGCATCACATTCTCTTGAATTCATAGATAGTATATCATCCTTTAGTGAAATGTCAACACCCCCATTCTCAAACTCCATTTGTTTCCACACTTTGTTTACACCGTACTCTGATATTTTGCAATCTTGCTGACTTGCATCTGACTGCATGGAAGGAGAAGAGTACAATTCATTATCTATAGAACCTTCAGAAGAAGCTGAAGAAGGGGCGTAGGAGACAACATATGATTCCTGGGATCCATATGTAGGAGTCTTGGAGGAACCACATGAAGGATCAGTTTCACACCATAGTCTTCTTTGGAATTTGTTACTTGGAGATAACTTGAATGATGGCATTCTTACTTTTTGACAGGAGATAAGATCAGTTAAGCCCTTATCAGAAACTTTTGCCTTTGCAGTTTGAAGGGTTTCAGCAACTGCATCCCTGACATACAGCACTTTGTCCAAACAACATTTATCCAAATAATCAACTATATTACGAAGCTCATAACCCAAAATGCCAATGTCCACAGATTTCAACAGACCGTTAATCATCTGAAGTGCATCCACACACTGCTGCCAGCTCTCATTGCTGACTCCATCTTCCAATATCTTAATCCCTGCTTTAATCAAAGCCCTCCCATATGCTTCAAGAATCTGGTTATTCAATTTGACTAGCGCAGCTGCTTGTATTTCTTTCTCCTGTAGCGCGCCTGTTACTTTGGTACAAAACTCATTCATAGTACCAGTTGAAGCAAATTTCCAACTATCTGACTCTACAAGGGCTTGCAAACACAATGCCGCACCAGCTCCCAATGGCTGTCCTTTACCCATGAGTACATTAAGCAAGGGACTACATAGACCCCTTGTAATATCTTCACACTGGGTGTCTGTGCTAAGAGGATCAATGGCATATCTGGCTATGGATAGAACAACCCTTGCACAAGCTTGTTGTAGAGGCAATGATCCTGCACTTGAGGATAGTGCCTTAACAACTGTGCCCATTATTTTTCCAATGTGAGGAACAATATTTTTACCATGCGTTCTGGCAAGTACTTCATAGAGGGATATGGCATGCTGGCGAGAAGCCTTACTTTGTTTGAAGTCTGATACTTCAGCTAAGAATAGAGGGATAGTTTTTGTGTCTAGAAGCTCCACATATGTTTTGAGAACATTCATAGATGTTCGCCTCCTATCTGGATCTTTGTTTAGATTAGCAAGCTCTTGCTTTACTAGGGGACTCAATGCTTTTCCCATTCAACGTGAATGAAGGTAATCAAAACAGGGAGGAAAAGGAAAAGAAAAAAAACCACTTAAGAATCTTTTCTGAAATGCTGCTTTTGTTTTATGAGCTCTTGATTTTCAAATAGAAGAATCTAATAGCTTGTGATTTGCTATGTGGATTAGAGCACTCTGAGGAATCCATGTTTGGGAGCACTTGTTTTGATATATTTGGAAACCCTTGAACGGAAACTGTTGCTAACAACAGATAGTGCACATTGTCATGCTTTTCCATTTGTCCCTTAGACAGAATGTAGGAAACAATAAGAAATTAAGAGAGGAGATTTATTCAGTTTTACAAACACTTAGTGGGGCAATTACATGACAAATTTCCTTGATAAAAAGTCACTCTAAAAGTGGGGAGTTGGAAAGAATCTATTTTTTTGAATTTTAATTGATTATTAGAATTGAAGATCAATATTCAAAGTGCTAGTCTTCTGTCAATGTAAAAAGTGTCAGTGTAATTTGGATTGTTCTAATATCAAAGACACTTATTTTAAAGTTTTCCCAGTTGGAAGGACATTAATGCTATGTTGATGAGCATGCGAGCACCTTCTATTACATGCAAATCTGCATAAATTCTCATTCAGAATATTGTCAGTTGATTGAAACGCCTATTCTTGAGGCATGCAACTAATTTGACTGAACCTCTCAAGAGATGAGGGGATAATTGGTATTTTGAGAAATACTTTAAATTCGCAATGCAGTGTAACATTCTTGGCATATTTGATGTATCAAATTCTCACATTAAATGAAGCATGGTTGTTTTTTCTTTGAACAGTTTGTGCCTATAGCACTAAGGCCTTTTGCTAATGAAATATAGCATGCAAATTTCAGAAGGGGAGATAATGCTGTAAAAAAGATAGCGCTGAATTCGTTGGTAAGCCCTCCAATATCCATTGCTATTAAGGTAGTCCATTGTTGTTAAGTACAGGCCTCTTGAAAAGGCTTTCTTGGGTGCTTTGTTCGAAGTTCCTTTCGTTCAAACCCTCGATTTTTCCCTCCAAAGTTAGCGAAGAGGTTTAGAAAAGAGGTTGGCTGAAGATATTTTCACAAACAGCCACAAGGTGATTGTCAGAGCGACAGCCGAGATCATTGTCATCAACAACAGCCAAGGTCGTTGTCATCAACAGCAGCTTCAGGTGAAAGTGAGACAAAGGAAGGCAAACAAGCAGTTGGTCGACTACACAAGAAGGTGCATGGAAACAATTTTAACTCACAAACAATATTTTCCTTCAAAAGTCTGCAATAATCTTGTCTCGAATTCAAGAATCACTAGCCCTAAAACTTCAATGTTTTCAGATTCTTATTATTGGGTCATGGGCGCATTGACTTGTGTCATCCCTCTATTTTTAGGGTTTGATTTTGCAAGGGTTTAAATAAAGCTTTGAAATCGAGATTTTGTTGGGTTCCACATCCATTCTTTTTTTGGAACTTGAATTATGCTATATCTAAGTAGTATAGGCTATATGAAAGCCAAGTATATATTCTCAGAATTACAAAGAAGGCGACTGATACACATTGTTTATTATGCTATATAAGTAAATCAAACAAATTCTTGCTCCACTGAAACGTTTCTTTTTCTTCAAAAGTATATAGAATGGAGTTTGTACTTTTTACTGTTACATAAAGCCAACCTCAATCTTTTATTTTAAAAGGAGGGAAGTTTGCTGATCCCACCTTGCTAATTAAATTCTTGAGATTTTTAATATTAGATGTCAATGTTAGTAAGACTTGTTGGATCAGAGTTTCGTGCATGCTATTCTTTTTTGTGTATAATTTAAATAGTCCTTTATTAGGTCCTTTCCATATTTTAGTCCAGTTATACCATTGTTAATATAGCTACTGTTCAATTTAAAAGAAGCACATGATAATATTTTTTCTATTTTTTCTGATGGTAGATTATTGAATGCAATCAAATTATTGAATGATGAAAGGCAGTTAAAAAATCAAATTATATATAATGATGAAAGGCACTTAAAGGAAAGATTTTGTATATATAATGATGGCAAATTCTATTTTATCATTATATATAATTTGATTATTTATAAATACAATTTTGGGTATACTGGAAAACCAAAACCAGATCTACAACAGTAGTTATGGATTTTTATATGCTATCTGCAGGTGAAGAAATTGCTGGTCACCCAGATAGTTTAATGAGCTCAGTAGTTCCCTTATTGAAAATTTTATGCCTGAGTAGCATAGGACTAGTCCTTGCACATCCTAAAATGAAATTTATCCCCAGAGAGACCTTTAAACTTCTAAGGAAGCTTGTGTTTTCCCTGTTTCTCCTCTGCTTGATCTTCACGTCGCTGGGGAGATCAGTCACCTTGGAGAATATGAGAGAATGGTGGTTATCCCAGTTAATGTTATGATTAGCACAATAATAGCGTGCATTTTGGGGTACTTGGTAGCTCTGATATGCATGCAACCTCCTCAGTTTTTTAGGTTCACTGTTTTAGTGACAGGGTTTGGAAACATAGGGAACCTTCCAATTTCTATAATTGGATATATCAGTCATAGTAATACCACCCATTTGGGAAACAATGTAATACGACAGGAGTTGCTTATGTTTCCTTTGCACAATGGATTGCTGTCATTTTGGTCTATAATGGGTTGCACATGTCAGAGCTTGGAATTAGGATTACAATTGGTATTATTTTCACTAGGCTTGTGCTTCTTCCAATTGTTGGTATTGGTGTGGTGACGTTGGCTGGGAAGTTGAATATCATTGTTAGCGGAGATAAGATGTTTATCTTTTTACTTCTTTTGCAATACACTACACCAAGTGCAATCTTGCTTGGGGCAATGGCTAGCTTACAGGGTTATGGCCCAAAGGAAGCCTGTGCACTTTTGTTCTAGCAACACATATGTGCTTTGTTTTCTCTTTCAGTTTATGTGACAGTCTATTTCAAATTATTGAATTTTCCAAGTGTGGGGTGTCGGTGCTCACAATCTATCCTATTTTCTGTTAGATCCTGAGAGATGAACTCTAGATAATTGCCTGCTTGTAGTTCTTTTGTTCATCCCGTTTCAATTTATGCTTTATATGGTGTCATTCTCTGTGTTCCAAACATTGGGTTGCTTTTGGTTTGCAAGTTGATCATCTACTGGGCATCCACAATTATTCTTACATATACTCTATGATATTCTTTAAGCTATTAAGTGCACCCTTGTCTTGCTTATTGTTCTAATGGTCCTTCTCCTTGGACATCTATTGCTATTTTCCATGCATGGGCTTCATAAACTCTCAACTTTGACACTTCAAACATTCTTTATGCTGTAATTTCCAAATGGCTGTATCTTGACACACTATGTCTTGAATTCAGAAGCAAGCACTTTTGGAATCTATCAGGATGATTAGGATTCTCTTTTGCTACATATTCTTCTTTGGATGCTACTTAGATTTGGGAGCTCCGAACTTGTACTCTTCTATCACTTTTTCAAGATTCACAATTCTGTCTTAAGAGTTTTAATCACCTTCCCATCTTGTTTTCATTAGCATACCTTAGAAGTCCTACTAAAGGCTTGTGGAGTCTGCTTATGTTTTATATGACCCACCCTTCCTTATGACTTCTTATTAGTTATCAATGCAACTGTTAAGTTCTTTGCAATGCACAGGAGTAGGGAAGGCTTCTTTTAAAGATTCAGCAAATCTAAGCTCTTAGGAGTATTTATGATCTTATATCTTGTTCCTTATGACATGTCTGCTAAATTTCCTGCTTTTCATGTACCCTGCCTATAATCAATCTTTATTCAGCTTGCCTTTACAAAGTTTCTAGTCTGTATTTAACTGTCTGTTCCCTTTGTTATCTTTTGCAATCAAATTGATTGATGAAGTATGGTATTTGGTGAAGATGTTTTATCCGAAAATAAAAAGAGATGTGTACTCTAGTCAATTTATGTTTGACTCTATTTTCCTATGCAGCTTCCAACTGGACATGCATTAACCATAATTATTGAAATTCAGCTTCTGTCTGTTCCATTTGCTATCTTTTGCAATCATGTTGATTTATGATGTATGATATGCGGTGATGCATTTTTATTCCAAGATAAAAAGAGATGTGTACTCTAGTCAATTTAGGTTTAATTCTAGTAACTGATGATTGACTCAAGCTAAAACTGTTAACTAACGCTAATAGCTACAACCATTCGAATATTTCATATTAAAAACTCTAATCAATTAAAACACTATGCATACAACAACTGAATATAGCAGCATAAATATCATCTGTGATATTCAAAAGATCTATTCATCCGAGAGATGCATACAGCTATAGCCATTAGAATATTTGATAGAATTAAAAACTTGGGAATTTCTTGGCAATACCAAAAGATAAAGATATTTTCAATTCCTCAAGAAATTATAAAAAAGAAAGTAGGAACCCAAAAATGCAGTAGAAGATTTTTAAAATAGGAGCTCATTGTAAAGTTACAAAATTGTTAAAATTATAATGAGTATTACTTAAAACTCTTGCTGCCAACTACACCTCTACATGGCATTTCATCCCTACCATACAATACCAATTGCTTAGTTGACAATATCTCTCCCCTCTTGTTTGTCATTTTATTTCTATTTATTTATTTTATTTTTTTTGTCACCGAAAAGAGCAAGTCTATTTATTTTTGTTCACTGAAATTTAAACATTAGAATGTTTAAAGTAATTTGTTTTTTGGACAAATCAGGGACTGATATGGCAGCTCAAGAACCACCACCTGGTGGTATATTTACCAATTCAGATGAGGAGATCCATAAATTCCGCCGTATTCTACTTGAGCCCACCACCATAGGGGTTTATAAGGATACATGTGTGTCCATTCTACATAGCTTAGAGAAGATTAGATGGACATTTGAGTACAAATGTGCTTTGTCTGCTGAAAATATGGGAGTTATTCTTGCTTAGATGCAACAAGAGATTAGTGGTGAGGTTTCTCTTGCAGATGTTCAACTGCAAGTCCCAAAAGAAACTGCCAAAAGACAATGTTTTCCATTTTACGTTGGTAGATCCAATGTTAAGGGATATCAGGTGACTCGATGTGTTGATTGTCAGATGACCCCTTTGATATACCTAGCTTTCTTGCAACATTTGGTCAATATCCAAATAACGACCAAATTCCTTTATACTTTGCACAACAATTGTATGTTGAGGTTCATTTGGGCCTTAATGTCAACTATTTAGACCTACTAAAATATTATGGTCAAGGGCGTGATAAAATAGCTGATAGGCCTTAATGTCATCTCTATGCTCTCTAACATCCTGATGATGGATCACTAAGTGTGATCCGAAACATTGATGAAAAAAGCTCTAACACAATCAAAAATCCAGAAATTAACAATCTTCAACACTATGGATTGTGGAAATCTAATAGCATTAAGGGATGCTAGTTGAAGCCCGGATCGATCGCCTCCAGTTTATCAGGATATGGTTGGGGAGATATCACTTGCTATCTCCCTAGCCCTCATGCCTATTGCAAATTAGGTTATCATTGCTTCTCAAAGGGAAGCAATTGATAGTGTTGGTGATATAGCTGTTGTTGCATCTATGATATCTACTGATCATGTGGGCAGATATTTGATGAGTCATTCTACACAATCTAGATCATCGGATCATGCTACTGATCCTTATGGTATGGCAGGTGTCCTTTCACCATTAGACATTAATGGTCTTATAGGAGAGTAGATGCTTCGAAGGACAACTCGTTGTTTGTCAGACGACCTATTCGAGGCATATGCTTTCATTGCGACAGAGCTTAGGATCCCCAATGAAGCAGAGGACGTAATAGGTAGAGCTGCGTTCATCAGGTCAACCAAACTCTGAGGTCTTTCGCGCCTTCCACATCAACTTGGTAGCTATGCAAATCCTACAAATCTACCTACAGATCATTTGACTGCTAGAGAGGAGGATACACCTACTAGTCATTCTGTGAGTGTTCTTCATCATGCATCTTAGGGCCTGGATACAATTGAGGATCAGTTAGGATGATGGGATGTGGGAGCTATGTGGATATCTTTTACTTCACATTGGAATATATCAATGCCATTTCCTTCCAAATAGTAGATAATTATAATGTACACATTTATGTTATATATATATATATATATATATATATATATATATATATATATATATATATATATATATATATATATATATATGTATATATATATATATATATATAGTAGAGGGAGTTATCCCATGTTACACCTAGTGTGAGGATGTAGCATGTACATAGGAATGATTTACATGATGTGACTAATGCTAGTGGACATGTGAGTTTTATGTTTTTAAATCATGTACTTAGGTGTATATAATTTGTACACATGTATATAGCTATAGAACATTATTCCAATTTGGCATAATGTAATTATATTGTGTACATGTCTTGTATTATCTCCAAGGCTCGACGCATCCATCAAAGCAAGATTCTCATTCAGAGGATTGTTCGATTCAGAGCTGACATGACAACCTTGCTTGAGCTTGACTTAATTAATAGGTAAATAAGTTGTAGCTACAAGATGCAATGTTTATTTTATGTTTTCACAATAGCTACTCAAATTTTGAATTAAACATGCTGGTAATTTATCTAGATGCTAATTCTTTGGCAAATGTCTTTTTCTAGGCTCCATGTACGAGGAGTCATTCTTGGGTACAAAAGGTAAATTTTTTAAGATTCTACTTTTTATGTGTCTCTTGAGATTGCTCTCTTACAGTTTCATCCGCTTATTTCTGGACTCTGATTAATTGATATAATAATGGTTCTTTTCTAATTAATTACATTTGAGCAGGTCCAAATCAAATTTATTTGGTATGTGCTTCTAATTTGTCCTAATGGCTTATTGTAGGATAAATTACATCTTTGTTGCTAACAATTTTGTCAAGATCCAATAAAGTTGGCACCATTTTTTAATTTGCAAATCTTCAGTTCATCAAAGCCATGGTTTAATCAATGGCTTTTTTTGGAATTTATAGGAATGAAATCTATTTTTTCCCATCGGAATTGTGAAGAGCATGGAAAAGTTTGTGTAGTATCATGAGGTGAGTCGCTTGCCATGGTTTCAATCAATGGTTTTATTTTTTGTTCTTGTAGTTCCTGATGAGTTTCTATCAAGGATTTGTTGACCCAGGACTTATATTTTGCTTTCTAATTCCATTGCCAAGCTCTACTCTTATTGGATGACCTTATTAGAATTTTGCTTTCCAAATTTCTTTAAGCAATATTAGAATGATTTGTTATCTTAAACCATATTCCCTTAAATATTGATCAATCTTTTGTGCTATCAACTTAACACTTGAAATATAGTCCATATGTTATTTCACCAAAATGATTTGTACCCTTTTCCATCTAATCAGAAGCCATAAACATGTTGAAGCATGGTTTGAAACATGTTTGAAGTTATAAATTTTATTGTAACAGTTTACATCTAGAAGCCTTATTATTTAACAAACTTTGGAAACTTCAAATCTTACATTTTCTAGACCGTTTTAAAGTTTGTGGAGACCTACCTTCATTTTGTGAAGATCAATTTAACATAACCTAGCTATTCACTCGCTACTTTTGTTGTATGTTGAAGTAACCTTCTTTTTGGGATTCTGTGATTGACGTAGAATTGTTGAAATAATAAAAGCTATGCCTTGCTGAGATTTCTGGCTTAAAATTGTGTAGCTTTTACCATTGATGTTTCAGATCAAACTCCATGATCCATCATCAGGATAATGCAGAAAGAGAAACAAAACTATGCCTTTTTAAATTGACAAGAAATTGTTTCATAAAAAAATGGAAGAAAATCTCAGAAGTATCATATAATGTAGCAATAATTGAAACTGAGAGGCAAGAGCCATTACAATATAAACCCCTAAGATAAATGGTATTCCTTATAGTTATTTGAGCAATAAGATGAAGTACAATCTCCTCTTTTATCTAAAGGTTTGTAAGCACTCTTTATTTGGGAAGGTACTAGGATTCTATTTGGATATTTAATAGTAAATTTGTTGCTTCATCATATCTACGAATTAATTTAAATTGTGTGCTTCATATTCTAATGACTGTTAAGCTTTAATGCAGATTTTTAATCTTTTTAATTCAAATGTTCCAATAAATTCTATTACTTCATGATACTTGTTGTTCTGCAAGATTACAAGGGTTTAATTTAATATCATATGAAGCATGGAACCTACTAATATTAGATAGACATGGGTGTAATTTCTTTCTAATTGGTGATCCAAAAGTATTTGAGAGTTAAAAGTTGATTTCTCTGTTCAATGTTGGGTTTCACATCACGACTACAAACCAAATTTTGGTAATCACGAAGGGTTCTACATAATTGTGTGAAGGAGGGAAATTTCATCATCCTAATCTTATCTTGAAGTTTATTTTGCAAATTTTCAATGAACATTCATTGAAGATTAGGATCGAGAATCCTAATGTTGATTTGTGAGTAAAGCAATTAATGACAAGAGATAAAGTCAATGACCTTTTCATCATCCTTTTGCAGCTTACATTTTATTAAATTTGCTAAGGTCATCTTAGGACCCATGTGCACTTGGAAATGATTAAGGAAGGCATCAATAAGTTCATTAAATGAACATATTGATTTATTCAGTAAGGAACAAAACCATTCCAAGGTAGTGTCTTTCAAGGATATAGGGAAGAGTTTAGCCAAGAGTTTATCTTCAAAAATAAAATCACTACATAATGTTGTGTATGCAAAAACATGGCTAACTGGATCTCCTTTCCCACCATATTTCTCAAATCTAGGAATCTCTATGCCTTGTGGCATTTGTGTTCTCAATATCTCCAAGGAGAATGGGCTTCTTTTGACATACTATGAAGGTTGGCCATTTTTATTTTGATTCAATGTAGCAATTTGTTGTTGGAGGAATTAAACACTTTGCAAGAGTTGGTTAAGGATGAGATCATTGTTTGTGTTGTGAAATGGAGGTGAATAGGGTGAAGGTGTATATGTGTTTGGAGGACAAGTGAATTGTAAGTTTGTGAGGGGAGATGGGTTAGGAGATACGAGATTTGAATGCACAAAGCTACTGCGATTCCCAATGGAAATGCCTAAGGTAGTATTGACATTGCTAGTGGGTTGTATGGTTGTAGTAGTAGTTGGATTAGTGTATGTCAGAATATAGGTCATGGTTGTGGAAGGAAGAATTGGATTTCCACCTTGAATTTGAGTATACCCCACAGTTAGAGCACAACTAGTCATTGTAGGGACATGTTTATCAATGATAAGAGATAGGCTACACATAACTTCTATTCCTAGTTCATTATCAATCATTCTTCTCATGTTATATATGACATGAATCGTAGTACCAACAATGTATTCAAAACTCACAAAGTTTTGCAATTTGTCTAATTCTTCATCCATTTTTCTTAGGTTCTCTTGAGGGGCATTAGTGACCATTGATTCAATATTAGTAACATTGTTTATTGGTAAGGAGGTCATAAAAAATGAAGTGTCAAGGGTATGGTTCATAATGGGTTGATTAATATCAACACTATGAATGAAAGAGTTGGAAAACCCAAGATCCACGGCGAGTGATGTGTCATGAGATGATATGAGTCTCAAACTACATCTCATGACAATATTGGTAATAGCAAACTAGTTCATGAAGCCCATACAAGTTTCACAAAACCTAAGGTGCACCCAAAGTAGATAATAGGAAAGGAATAATTAACAATAGGAAATGCAATGCAAGTATTTAAAAATAGAGCAATTTCCAAATTTTAAACAAGATAATTTTTTGATTATACTATGCAAAAACCTAAAAATGATGTCTTTTAAGTCCAATTTTGATTTTGCACTTGAATTGATCAATTAACCTTATTGTAAATGATTGTAGAAAATAGAAATTCTAGAAACTAAAATTGAAAGTTGAATGCAGAAACATAGAATTCAGACAGAGAGTTTTTAGTGCTCAAAAATTAAGAATAGGTCTGATTAGGGACTCATTCACCCATGGGTGAATGTGCCTTTTGTCAGGGATTTAAAAAATTAAATTACAAAATCTCGAGTTAATGTTTATGTTTTCAGATTCTAGTTGCAAACAAGTAATTATAGTTTCAGATCTCTGGCAAATTAGATCTAAATGCAAGTGTGAAATGATGCTAAATGACAAGCAAAAAGACCTAATTCAAGATGCAATTTTGATTCATTTTTTTTATTTAAGTGAAAAATCATGCAATGCTATGTAAGCACTATGCAAAATTAATGAATTTTTTGAATTTTTAGATTATAAAGGATGCAAAATGCAAACCTAAAACCCTAAATGAGATGCAAACAAATGCAAGTTAACAACCCTAAATGAGATGCAAATCAATGCAATGCAATGAAAAGTAATGTAAATCCTAGATCTAGGGTTTGAATGGACTCCAAATTCAGAAAGTTTATAGTGCAAGATTGTCAGGTTCACTAGAATGAAATGATGAAAAATAGGTTCTAGGTGTGTGTTACAAAGGGGGTTCACCAAAATAATATATGGTATAGACCTATTTTCCTTTATTTCATTAGGAAATGAGATCCACACAAAAAAATGACTTACAACCCTTAGATGAGTCAACTCAATGAGGAAATCTATTAATTTCCTTATGGTTGAGGATGGGGGTATCAACCTGAACAACACTTTTGGGATAAAAACTAAAAATAGTGAATATACTCAATTATGAGCTCATTTGCCCATAGTCAATACAAACATAAATAGTAAACTTTTTGCAGATCTAAGAAGGGTTAAACACTGTGTACCAGTCACCAAAAGGCAGTTTCGGGAGGTAAGATTATGACTCATTCGCCCATGGTCGAATGGGACTTTGTGCAGAGGTTTCAATCAATTGTCGAGAGCTTTTGATGATAGTTTGTAGCTTTTGTTTGATCAAGGTTTCGGTTTCAAAAATTCTAAAATCGGATTTGTAGGTGAGATTCTGTGAATTGATGACAACTTTGACAACTTTTCCAATCTTTCTCTTTAAGAGATATTCGACCTAAGATATGCAACATAAACACAAGAGGTAAAAATTGTTTGTCTTTGGTGAATGTGGGTTTTCCTTGGTCAAACCTTGTTTGGGTAATTAAACCTTGAATTGAAATAATGAAATATGAAAGGAATGATGAATTAACAATTCTATGTTGCAACTCACCAAACCCTTGAGTAAACCTTTGGAAATCTGAAATGTTGATGTTGATCTTGCATGAAATGGATTCAATGGATGTGCATCTTGATACTTGAAATATGATTTGAATGCTTGACTTGAATATTTGAAACCTACATAACAATGTTAGCTCAAAAAACATGCATGATTGCAAAAGACTTTGACATGATGCTTGAGATCTTGATTGTTGTAATAAATCACTGATAAATCTACTCTTGAATGCCCTTGATTGTAAAATTTTCTATACTTTTTTCTCACTTGAATTTCTAGATTGCTTAGGATTTGAATTGATGAAATAACCTTGTATTTATAGGTATATATCCTTAATTTCCCGAAATTAAGCATTACAAGCTGACATTAAAATCTGAATTTAGAGACATTAAAATATTGTCAAAAACATTTTAAATTTAGGTTCAAAGGCCTAGGGAGGACCCATTTTCCCCTAGGCGAATGGGTCCCAGGCACCTATTCTTGGAAGACACATTGCTCAAGTTAAGGTGTTATGTGTTGGCATTGATTATTGTCGACTTTTCTCATTGGAAAATGTAATTTATTAGGCTTGTAGATGTAAAATAGGGCTTATTAAAGTATAATTAAGTCCAATTTAATTGAGGGGCCCAAACAAAGTGTGAAAATGTAAAGGAGTACATTTTTCTACACTACAGGTATAGCTAAGCCCAAAGTGTAAGAGAGTCAATTGGAAACAATATCTCCTTATTCAATTAATAAACCCTTATTTTACCTTCTTATTGACACCCCTTGGCCTTGAAGGTGGAATCGAGTTCTAGGATTATATAGAGTACAGATTTTGGGACCAAACATTATTAATGCTTAATTTTAAACATAAAAAATATAAATAATATATGTCATGTTATTCCTATATATAATGATTCTCCATATTACTTGGTAGACCATGGGTAGAATATTTGAAAATGGTGTGATTCATCAATGTATAAAATTGATTCATGTGGGAAGAGTTCTTACTAATCTAAGAGATAAATGTGAACCAATTGATGAATTTCTTTATTAAGTAAACCAAGAGGAGTTACAAGAACAAAAGGGACATAAGAAGATGAAATCATAAAATATGAACAAAGAGCCTCACAAGGAATAAATCAATAATGAAAAAAAGAAATGAGAAAGGATAATTAAATTGATACGACTAGATTTCATATGGAAATGAATACTTGGATAATCAAGCAAGAAGTTTTTATGCATCCAATGTTAATTACAACTCCACAATCATAAGCAAAGAAGCAAGAAATTTTGGTAAGAAAATAATTTCCTAATGTCACATTAGTTGACCATGTTTTTATACCAAGTACAATGGTCCATAAAGATAATATATATGCAATAGAAAATGAAAGCAAAAAGGAACAATATGCACTAACTAATGAAGATAAATATGACAATTTTGTTGAGATGAGAATGATAAGGTTGATTCTCCTAGGTTTGTATAATGATACATGAGCACCTTTATAGTGTATATGTACTATAATTATAGTCTAGATTTAATTTCATCTTTGGATTGCTTAGTGTTTTCTCACATTCATATGCCTTTTTTTTTTGTTTTACATGCCTAGTTCATGCTTACTTTCACCACAGGCGTGGGGTATTTCCTTCTTCCCTTTTCCCATACTTGATATATTCTATCTTATGCTTTTTTACTTCTTGCCTCTTTTACTCTAGTTGATCTTATTTTACTTCACTTTGTTCAATCCTTACTCCTATCTTGTTTTTTATGCTTATTCATTCATGATTTTATGATTTTTTCCTTATCACTTTAGTCTCTTAATGTGTTTAATTATTTATTAATATTTTATGATGCTTAAATACATCCTTATGATTTTCTACTACCATGATCATCCAAATGCTTGTCTCCCCATGTTTTAATTCCTGTGATATTCACCATAGTTAGACCATATGCTTATGATCATTATGCTCTATGTTGTGCCCATTTGTTCCTTCACATTATTCTATACTAATATATCACACTACTAGAGTTATATTATTAGACTCAAGGGAATCATGTCTTCCACATTCAACATTAGGCCTTCATTACCACACATTTACATTAGGGGGATACTAACTTCCCCCATACTACTTTTCCAGTATTACCTTGATGTATGCTACTAGAGTGACCCTTTACCTTATGTCTACATGCCTAGTTTCATATATAGATTTATGTTAGCACCAGGGACTTATATCCTTACGTCAAGACCATTGTGTGCTCATAATTTTGGATGTCACATTAGGGGCATATATTTATCCTTGTCTCTAATGCACATACACAGTTGTTTTTAGGGATACATAAATATTTTTATTTACCCATATTGGGGGTAACCTTATAACTTTCATAATTGTCTCTTACCCATATACTTCCATGTATATCTTATTATATGTTATATTTTCTCGTTACATGATGTATGTACATGATACTAATTATTATGCATGATCTATATGTTTGCATGCCTATCCTTAGATTGAATTTCCCTCTCCTTCTTGATTCATTGAACATGATGTATACAACCAATTAGAGGGGATGCATATTGAATGTTGCTAACACTCCTATGTTGAGATTCTAGACAATTACAAGTACTGATATAAAGAATCGTAACCTTGTCCAGAAAAAGCTTTATCATATGACATGAAAATGTTTGATAAGTCATATGGTAGTACACAATATCATTTTTCATATAGCAAAAAATTTCTAACATAACTCCTCATTTCCTACCTTTTATTTTCTTGACTAGTTATGCAAGTTTGTAATTTATACCTATTTTCATTTATAAGATAAAAGCTACTCATTGCACATTTTTTTTGGGTGGGTTCCTATGGAGCACAATATTAAGGACGATGAGCACATAAAGATATTTAGTGGTGTCCATTGCTTTATATGAACTTGGTATGGACCTTATTATGTTTAGGTATTTACTTTTGTGCATGCTTGTGAGAGATAATTTACTTTGATATATGTGTTCATACAAGGATTCACATGCACCTCAAAGTGGGGGGGGAATGTAATAGTGAAATTTGCATACTCATTTCAATTCCTATTCATTTTGGGGAACATTATGAGAGAATGTCATAATGTAATTACATATTGAAAACTAGTGCATTTTTATGAAATGCTCAACTTGTTCCCTAGTCTATTACTCATATACATTCAAACTCATTTGAACTTAATTTATCTATCTCTACACACTTTCCCATAAATTTCACAATTATTGCACCCCTATGTCCACACATTAATTCCTAGCATTAGAATTACCATTTTTGTCATTGTTCCATCCCATGATCCTACAATAACAATGTTCCCTTATATTAAAAAATTCAATTCAGATTTATTGACTCTCACCCATTTCATTCCCACCACTAACAAAAATAGTACATATTTCATGTGATAATTGATATATAGTGGTTGTGTGCAAGAAAATTGTGCTTAACAAATGGAAATTACAATAAAAAATAAAACATTAATTCAAGAAAACACTCAAGATAGGACAAAAATAATTCAAATCATCACCAAATCAAAGGAAATTGAAGTATGTCGATTCTCTCACTACGTAGATGTGCCCACGATATTCAATTGGATGTGTGTTCATGAAAATTTGGCAAAATAATGACATTCAAGTGCTCAAAGTTGCATGATGGTTTTAAAATGACTAAGTTTTGGATATATGAATGAGAGGAGAAAATAATGGAGGGCTAGGATTGCTTGATGGAGATCAAAGGCTAGGAGTACCTGTGATCTCTCAAACCATGAGATTGTGCCAAGTGGCACAATGTGAGGGATTGAGAGGGAGATTGGTACTTAGAAAGTACCTTGGGGGATGGGGAAGATCTTTGTCATCAAGGTCTTCATTGTCCTATATTCCCAAGGCATGGGATGGAATGAAATTTAAAGGAATTTTAAATTCCTTAAGTATACTTTTGGGACAAGGAGCCATGTGGGGTTTCTTTTCCAAAAGGGGAAAGCCTTTAAGGCTTAGAGGACAAGAAGGGTAGGTATTAAATGGAAAGGGGATTAGCCTTTCCTAATCACAAGATTAGGAATGCGCAAATGATTAGAGGAAGATAAAGATTAGTTTATGGGATGGGTTAAGAAAAGTGGGAGAATTGGAGAATGTGAGAGCTCTTAATCAATGACTTAGTGTGTGCACATGATTAGTGGGGGGATTAGGATATGATTAAATAATTATATTTAATTTCCCTATCTAGAGGAAAAAAGGAAAAGGGGTTTAGGAATTAAATTAAATAAATAGGGATATTTATTTAGTTTAATGGATGAATGGGGTACCATAGTCTGTAACAGGTAAATTAACTAAATTAATTACCTTAAGACTTTAGCGAGAATTAAAAGAAAAAAAGGGAATATTAATTAAATAGTAAGTCATTATTTAATTAAGATAGATGATGAAAAAAATAGATAAAAATTATGATAAAATTGACCAAATGATAGTGGTCAATTTAAGGTGTCTACAATGATATTTTAAAGGCATTCATAAATAGATATTTATTAACATCCTAACATCATCTAATAATCATTCATGTCAAAGGAGCATTCATTATGGGAACATTTTAATTGAAACATTAAAGAGAATCTATTTGTATCAAAATTCTCATCAGAAGACATTTGCATGCTTCCCTATTGTTTGCCAACCTTTACCACTATTCTAAAGTGGATCATTATAAGAGATTGATCTAAAAGTGCTGGAGTCTAATGATCTTACAATTTTCATAAAGTATTTCTAGATATTTCTAACTCTTAAAATGAATGAAGAACAAAAATGTTAGACTTAACAACTTCAATCCACTTGTCACAATTTAAATCTACATGGATGAAAACAATCCACATTTTCAAAATTGGACCATAAACAATTACAATTGTATATAAATTTTCTAACATAAAAAACAAACATACCTATCTTTTAATATTATATGATTGTAATGTATATTATCGTCCACGTTAATCTTAAAACTAGGTACTTGTATCTTTCAATTGGATTTCTTTTAATATATTTATTTCACTTACAACTAGCTAGGTTTGATTTATCTAGGTTAATTTATACTAAGGCGGTATGGATTTGATTCAACTAAGCCTAGATTAAGCTAGGGAATGTTTATTTTCATTTCGAAAAGGATATCAACGTAAAGCAGGGACTATCCAGAGCGGTGGAGTTAATGAAAGACAGCGATTTAACGCAGAAAATGATAAACTTTTGTCACGCGTTTTAAAATCTGTGGGACGTTCACGTAACCGCACCATGCCAGCCCTACGCATGGCTGTCTGTAAATGAATTGGACTGTCAATAGCTGGCGCCATTACCGGTCTATTCCTAAATCCCAGTGGCCAGCAGCTATAAATAGCGCTTCCACTCTCCTTTTTATCCAACTTGCATCCAAACCTGCTTGGGCACATTCGACGATCATATCGACTATGACGAAGCAGCTGAGTTATACTGTCATAGTTTTAACATTGGTGGTGACGGCAACAGAGAGAGGTGCAGCGTTGTTCACATGGCCTCAGGATTACGTGCTTTCCAACACGGCAACATTACCCCAACGCTCTGCGTTGGAGGGCAATTTCAGGATCGCAGTGGACGCATCAGGCAACCGCATTACCAGTCCCAACGGCGACTGTGCCCTCGGATTTCTGGACCACAACAACTCCGGCAAGTTCACTCTCTCCATCATCTTTAATCCCTCCTTTGCATCGCCTTCATCGCCCAAGGGCACAGAAATCTGGAGCGCCAACAGAAACAATCCAGTGGGGGAAAAGAGCAAGGTGGTGCGTAATGCGCAGGGCCAGTTGGTTCTCCTTGACTCTTTCGGCACCGCAGTTTGGTCCTCCGGCGGCTCCATAGAGTCCATGGATTTGGGAGACACGGGAAATTGGGTGCTCTACAATACCAGCGCCTCAGATCTGGCAAAGGAGAATACGACAGTGTGGTCTAGCTGGCAGCATCCCACCAATACGCTCATGATCGGGCAAATATTCAGAAGTGGGCAGAAGCTAGTGGGCAATGCCTCTCCTACCAATTCTTCAGAGGGTCGTTTCTCTTTGGTGGCCGAGAAAGGAGGCGTAGTGCTTTATTCTTCTCCTAACTCGTTGCCTTACTGGGCCTGGTCCTTCCCGGGTCTCTCCTATCAATACATAAAGAGTCCCTGTGCTTCCGGGTCCGGGTCGTTCATGGTGCAGTTAGTCTACGCTGCAGATCTGATTTTTATGGGCAACATAGGAAACGCAACAGTGGGGAAAAGACCTAATAATAGCAGTAATGGGTCGTCCTGTTTCCCCACGGCAGATTCAGACACTCTGCCCTTTCATACATTCCAAGGAGAATCGCGAATGCGCTTTTTGAGATTAGACTCGGACGGGAACCTGCGGGCGTACATGGCAAAACCCATTAGAGGAATAATGGGATCAAATCCTCAGGAATGGGGGGCGGACTATGAGCTGTTCCCGTCCTGCTTCAACTGTAGCCTGCCTTCTGTTTGCGGTCCATACGGCGTCTGCTCCAACGGCCAGTGCAGTTGCCCGGCCCCCATGTTTACCATGCGAGAGCCATTCCAGCCCGATGCGGGTTGCTCCCCTCAGCCTCCGCTCAACTTGGCTTGCGCAGGAACGAAAGAGCAGCAGATGGTGGAAGTGAAGGGCCTCGATTATTATCCCAACAATTACGTGGCTTCCAATGCTTCGACGACCTCCACGGCCCAGCAATGCAAAGATCTGTGCCTCTCTCAATGCGCTTGCGTTGCGTCGTTCTTCCGTTCCGACTTGCGAACATGTCTTTTGACATTCGACAATATGGACAGTTTGCAACTCGTCACTGCTGATCGCAGGGCGTCGTACACAGCTTTCCTTAAAGTCAAGATGTCTTAAGGCTAGCTTCTGCATTCGTTGTAGATTTCTGTTATTATGATTGGGGCGCTATCTGTCGCGTTTGATTTTTTTTCCTCCGAATAAAACACAGATCACTTTCTCTCTTTCAAACGATGTACAATGGTGTCGGAAAAATTAACATTTTCCTCACAGTTAATCTAATAAGCTAATTAAGTAAATGAAAGCAGTTAAGTATAAATTAAATCAATACTAAGAAGGGAATGGTAAATTGAATAATTAGTTGTTATTTAAGGAATTAAATGTGTAGGGGATTAAAATGTTTAATTCTAACATTAATATAGTTGAATAACTCTAATGTCATATGAGATTTATTTGTTTTGAAATTGATTTGCATAAATGGATCTATTTTTTGGTTGTATATCTATCTTGCGATCTATAAATCTGATCTTGGCAATTATCCACTTTTGCTTTCAACTTCACTAAATTCTCTACTTTTTATATTGACTATTAAATACTAACTAAATTATAAAAAATCTTAGGGAGTGTCAAAATGTCAGAACTATGTTCTCATAGGTCATTTGCCTTAATGAGACTAACTTTACAACTATAGAAATTATCAAAGACAACACTCTTCAACCATGCAAATGCTCTGGAATAATAATGTAGATTTAGGTTCTTTTTAGTTTTCCAAATTAAAAAATTCCTAGAATGATTCTTTTTTGTAACGTATCGAATTTATAGATGATCAATCAATGCACATTCATTACCTTTAAATACAAAGACATAACAATTAAGCTCATAAAACAAGTACCAAGATAGCTCATAATAAGAATGAAATGGATGAGAGTTAGCGAAATTTTAGTTTTGATTTTTTTTTATTCAGATTCAATTTTGTGAGTTGTGAAATTAACCTAAGACAAGGAAACATTGATATTAAGTTGGGGAATGAATGTCTAGATATGTAGGGCAATAATAGGCACAATAAGCACTAGATGTTTGAGGCTATGTGTAGAAATGAATAAGATAAGGGGAAATATGAGGGAATATTGGTGGTGGGGACAAGTAAAGAATCAAGGAATGAGCCAAAATTTGCATAAGATTACATTTTTTGTTGATGTGTAATTATATTAAATCATTTCATCAAAATAGGAACAAATTTAATGGGAATTGGTATGGATACATGCAAACTTTTCCCCCAATTTGAGGTGTATGTGATACTAACATGATCGTGTACTCCAAAGTAAATGGGAACTCACAAACATGTAGGT
The DNA here is from genome assembly GCA_007258455.2 of Sequoia sempervirens. Taxonomy (NCBI): domain Eukaryota; kingdom Viridiplantae; phylum Streptophyta; class Pinopsida; order Cupressales; family Cupressaceae; genus Sequoia; species Sequoia sempervirens. The sequence continues at coordinate 23,567 of VDFB02356068.1, forward strand.
AAAGTAAATATTTATCCATAAAATGATATTGAGCTCCATGTAAAGTAATGAAACCCACTAGATCTTATCATATGTATGTTGGGACCCCTCTAAAATTTGTAAGATCCAACTTAATCCTTACAACTTTGTGGAAATTTTTCTTTGTGTGTGTATAATCCCCTCATGAAAAAAGCCTTATGTTTTTCCTTGCCTAAGTGTGTTTTGTGTTTTTGGGATTCTCTAGTTTCCTACTCAAATTGAATGTCCACAAATAAACATGGAGCTTGGAACCAAGTTCTAATGTTCTAAGTTCTCCTAGTCCCTTGATCCCTATGTTGTGTATTTCTATCAGGTCATGGGTCTCAAAGTGAACCTTGGACATTGAACCTAAGGTTCCAAGTTGTTTGTTTGATTTATCACCCGGTCCTTGCTTGTTGTGCATCCTCGCTTCCATTATTTTGTCGAGTTTTGGGTCCGCATGTGGACTAGGAACCTAAGGTTCCAAGTCTTTGCTCCCTCTCATGACCTAATCCCCACAATCCCTATCAAACAACACCAACACTCAGATTTGGACTAATACCAACAATGTAACAATTCCTAAAAAATATGTTAGCACAACATATTACATTATCCTTTTATGTAGTCATAGGTAGTTTTTCTATTACAATTAAATGAAATGTATTTCACCTCTACATATGCTTTTGTAGTTCATTAAATAAAACATCAAGAGCATTTTACACTCAAATAGACTGCAAATTCATCACAAGCACCCAATAAATGTACAAATCAATACATTAAACAACCAAATGAGAATCACAAAACCATGAGGTAATACCACCCAAAAGTGGAGCCAAAATCCTTTATTCAGATTCTAACACCCAAATCCTAAGAGAAGTCTTATAAGGTTTTGTTATAACATGATAGTTATTCTTCTAACTTGGGCACTTCAATTATTTTATTCAAACCCTTTCAATATGCTATATGACTATCATAATGACAAGGCATATGTTGATGAATGTTCTTGGTCAACATGTGTAATTCCTTCTTATAAATCTCTTATGCATCATAGATGCTCTTATATTCCTAATGTGAGGCCTAATTTTTATAGGCCATAAATTTTAGTCCAAGAATTCAATTGAGTCCATTTAAAAAAAAAATGCAAATCTTAGAGAGCTTTACATCACTTTAAATAAATTTAGTTAGTTAAAGCTAGCTAGCTTTAACTAGCTTTAATGATTTTATATCATTAACCAATCATTTATGAGAGCATTAGGACTAAGAAGACTAAATAAAAACTTATATAAGGTCAATAGGGAAGGTGCAAAAATGTGAGACGATTTTCGATAGAACATTCCCTAAAAACTTAAAAAAATATACATGTTCAATCTAGAAAGGAAAGAAATGGTAGGGGCAAGTGATAGACACATTGTAGTCCATTCTTAGATAGAAATATTTCCCAAACTTGTGGAATGAATATAATATTTGATCAAGAAGAGGCAAGGAAATGATTTGCTATTACTATTACAATTTAGAAAATATAAGCCATTAATTTATATGGGGAGAACATTTATAGCTTGTGAGGAGATAATTAAA
>VDFB02356069.1:0-17960 GCA_007258455.2 Sequoia sempervirens
AGTTAACTCCAAGGCTCCGAGGGAATAATCGTAATAAATAAGTATCCTTGTGGGAAAATTCCAATGTCATGTTTCGAAAGTCTCTAACGTGGTCAATTGGATCCGATTTCCCATTATAACGATCAAATTTGGGAATTTCACAATGTTTAGGAAATGGAATCATGTTGAGACTTCTATCAAAAGGATAAGGACATATGTCATCAAGAGTGTATTTCTTTGTTGTGGTCCCTCCTTGTAACTCTTTGATATGTCCTTGGAGTGCCTTAAACTGTTGTGTAAGAGTAGTAAAATCAGATGGGGATGTTTCTTCTTCTTTGCTCTTTAATTTCTCAGTATCAAAATCCTTAGGCAGTTTAGCTCCTTGATTAGCTAAGAAGAGAAAATAGTTTTCTTTGTCACGTTGTAGAATTTTCTTGCTCATCACTATCAGCCATATTGTCGTCACTAAAAAGAGGATTGTGACTCACACTAAAAAGAGGGCTATCACGTTCACCTTCTTCTTGAATGTTGTGGGTGGGAGTTTCTTGTTGATATGTTTCTCCTAGTTTGTTGTGTTGAGATCTTGTAAAAACAGGCATATGTAAGTGATCCTATGATATGATCGAAGGTCACTGAAGGATTTGACTAGGATGCATTGAATATTCAATTGAAGGTTGTGGTATATTCTCAAACTCAAGAGGTTGATTAAGATTGTGATGTTGAGATAACGCTAATCTTTGATAATAAGCTTGAGTAGCCAAAGGTTCTACAGCGTAATCGTCAGTGAATCCTCTAATGTAGTCTTGGTATCTATGGAGAAATGTGCGATAATGGAGCAAGATGTCTCGACTCTTATACAAGAATTCTCTACGGTCTAAAGTCCTTTTGTAACTTAAGTTCGTTTTGGGCTTCTTGATCCTATTGAAGACTGATTTCTTGACGAACTTGGTTGATTTCCACTTTCTCAACATGGGAGAGAAATCTCAAAGATTCGAGTCTGTGTAAAAATTTTGACAGAAATTCAAAAGTGCTATTTTGTTTCCTAAATGCGCTGCAGAAAGAGGTATATGCACTGGAGAAAGAGTCAAATGCGCTGCAGAATACCTTGAATGCGCAGAAACAGAGCACATATGCGCTAAAACAGTTCCTAGATGCGCTAAAACGTGCGAAAAAACTGAAATCCGATTTACAACATTTGAAAAATCGATTCTAAATGCGAAAATTGCAATAAACAACGGTTGGAATCACTCACCGATGGTCCATATGCAGCTGGTCTTTGGTATCGGCGTGCTCGCTCAAATCTATGTCGGTGCAACGGGATCTCCATCTCGCCAGGTCACTATCAAAGCTCACTTTTTACTGTAGCAGCAGGGTGAAAATGACACTTCATTTTACCCCTTTTTACCTTATAAGGGTCTTTTCGGGTGGGAGTTAATGGCATTTTCCATTCTTTCTGTAATATTTTTCACTGGAACATCATTAACACCATCTATCGGGAGCTAAATCATTGTTTCCCTATCATTCTCGACATCATCTTCCATGATTTATCTCCCGAGGGGGCATCATCAACATCAAAAATCAGAAACATATTAGGAGCAAACTTTTTTTATTATTTTCTTTGAAGCAATGTGTTTCACACATCACTTCAAAGAGGGGAAAAATGTATACGCATAAAAATGGTCATGTCTAAATCCTGGTAATAAATTAAATATTTATTATTTAATTAATTTTTCTAAGGTCCTCTATATATGATTAAATGAAATGATAAACAGGATGATGCAAGATAGAAAGTGGATGAAGGAGATGAATGATACGTTATGTTGCAATGAAAGTGAGCAACCATGATGTTTGATTTAGCACTAGATGTTATGCACCAAGATATAAGGACCAAGGTGACAATGTGTCTCGTGCCCTAGCGTAATACAACCTTGTCTAGACGTATGAGGAAGTAAACTTAGAGCATTAAATTCCTAATGCACAAAAGGTATGATGTGACCTTAGATGCAAAGGATAGTGCAAAAAGATATTCCAACACACACAAGATATGAATATTAGCTAGAAAGATATGGATTTGATACAAATGCAAGATAAAATGATAACACACACAAGCAAGCAAGCAGGCATGCACAAATGATACAAAAACAAACAAGGTATTGCCCCTGTCAAGCTATAAACCATTGATTGATTGATTGATTGATGATGTTGATAGTGTTGTCATTGTTGGGAAGCGATATATCCCTAGAGCAACACAAGGATGATGATAATTGATTAATTGATTGGTTGATTTGGTTTACGGCAAGATTAGGATCAAGACCAAAGGATGTGATTGGATAATTTGACAAAATTGATTGACTTGATTGGTATGGATTAAGGACTGACTTGCATTTGAATTATTGCTTGGATTTTTGATTGATTTGATTGGATGCAATGGTTTTGATGAAGATGATTGATTTGGTTGAATGGTTGAATGATTGGATAGAAGAATTGATGTGATTGGAATGATTTTAATGCTTGGATTTTTGTTGTATATTTGATTTTTTTAGATTTTTGAATTTTTTTTTTTTTTTTTTTTGGATTTTTGAGATGTTTTGATTTTTTTGGACTTTTTGAAATGTTTTGATTTTTTTTGGACTTTTGAGATGTTTTGATTTTTTTTGTACGTTTGAGATGTTTTGATTTTTTTGGACTTTTGAGATGTTTTGATTTTTTTGGATTTTTGAGAATATTTGGAGGTGTCAAAGGATGAAAATTTGAGTAGCCTTTGTGCTAGATACCAATGACAAGGGGAAAACCAAGGCTAGGTGCAAGGAGATAAAGGGGATTGATGGATGAAAGGGTGGGTGATGGGATAAGGGATAAAAGGCTCATGATATATGGATGGATGGAAAGGATAAGTCATAGTGAATGAAATGGATGTATGCATCATAGGAGAGCAAGGATGTGATTTCCAAAGACCATGTCGCATAGGAATAACATGCCCCATTCTAGGTACAAGACTCAGGATTTTTCATGACAAAGCTTATGACAATATGATAATGATATGATTGCTTTAGATAGGATGAGGTATGTCAAGAGATACCCAAAAAATATGTTTCAACATTTTTCCCCTATATCTTCATCAAGATCAAAAGAAGAAGGGTGGATGAATGGACTCAATCTGATAGGTATGTATGATGGCTAAAGATGGTAGGTAGGATGGAAATGATATGACATGAAAATGATAGGTTGGATAGATAAGACATTGTGCCCCCAAGTGTAAGTGACATAGAAGATCAACCTACACATGATGCCTATTTGCTAGGTTTTCATCATGGTACTTATCCAGGGCGCCTATTTACCAGGTTTTCACCATTGGACGAAAGGATTTCTCTTTACTTTTTTTTTTTTTTTTTGGATAGAAAGGGAATATGGATAGGAGGGACTCAAGTTTCTAGTTCATGTGAAAGGTGATAGTCCCACTAGATGGATGTCATTGCATGGACCATGTCAAATGTCATTATGCTCATAGATGTTGGTAAGGATGACATGAAAGGGATGGATTAGGTAGATGGCAATTATGAAAGGCTTATGCAAGAATGGATGGGGAATAGTGGATGATGATGTGGATTATGTAGGGAGGATGATAGGTTTATGCAAAAGCATGGACCATAGGAAGGTGGTTGGGAAGATATGTAGGATAGTAGTTGAAGGATGGGGGATGGAGGTATGTGGGATTGTTGTGAAATGGAAGGGAACCATGACCAATGGTTGCACACACTGTGATAAACGTTGAAGCTTTTGATGTGGATGGGTGTAGGAAGCAATGAAGATGTTTGCTTAGGAGGTGGAGAGTGTAGTGCTTTTGGTACCCACATAGACTTAGTATTTTTATGATTTTTATTTTTCTTGTGGGTTTTAGGAATTTGAGAATTTTGAATGGAATGAGAATGTGGGATGGAAGTGGATGGTTGGGATTTTTGTGATGTAGATGCCTCATTTGACTTGATTTCTTTTTTCTTAGGTACCCAAACCATTTTAGTTTTGGCCTTTACTTTTGGAGGTATGGGCTTATATAACTTTTTAGATGGATTTTTCTTTGACTTTTTGTATTGATGTCCTAAGGCACAAGAACCCTTAGGATTTAAGACTTTATAGGTAGAGGCATTGGAATTATTGCTTTTGAATCCCTTGGGTTTGGTGGAATGAGTAGAAGCTTCATGTTTATACACTGTGTGCATTTGTTGGTCATGATTAGGAATGTTAGGGTATTTATGGATGGAGGGATAAGGGGATTGGATAATGGGGATATTAGGTGTTGGGAGAAGTGGAGGTAAAGTTGATGGAGGGATATTAGGAGTTGGAAGTAATGGTGGTAGAGTGGATGGAGGGATATTAGGAGTTGGAAGTAATGGTGGTAGAGTGGATGGTGGAAGGTGTATGGTCACATGCTTTTGACATTTGTAGGATGATGGTGGTGGAATGGCAACATATGTTTTGGGTGTACGATAGGGATTATGATGGAAAGTGGAATTAGGATGCATGAAGGAAGTACCAACATCTTTAGGTTGTTGTCCTTGGGGTGTAGGTCCAAGGCCATAAGAGCGTGGAGGGAATTTGACATGGATGGGATCCAAAATACCTTGTTCATGAAGGTCTAGACCTTTACCTTGGTGGTTCATGTTTTGGAGTGTGCAATGGATAATGGGACTAGGTGTAGGTGAAACAGTAGACATGAGTTCCTTATTGGATGGAGAAGATAATGCTTGTTGTTGTTCTAAGGATGAACATTCATGAATGAGGGTGGAAAGACCAATAGGATATGATGGAGGACTTACAATGGGGTCGATAGTGGGTGATGGGAGATCATTAGGATCTTGATTAGCATTGTGTTCACTTAGATCCAATGTATTTGTTTGATCTTGTATGTGTTCTTGGGAGGCATATGTCTCATCAAGGGAAGTGGATGTTTGTGCATCATGGATGGGTGAGGTAGAAAGCTCTTGACCATGGAATGCATAAAGTTGGCTAAGAGGATCATCATGGTCTTCTTGATCATAAAAGGGGTCTTGATCAAAGATGGAAGATTGATCATGACCACTATTAGGTATGTTATGAATGGAATCGTTGGGAGGGTGTTGATCTTTATGTGGATGAGGGGGTAATGTTTCCTCATGTTTAGGATTGTTCTCTTGACATATCTCATCACTTATTTGAATGGAGGTGGAAGGGGATTTCTCATGGAGAGACTTGTCATGTTCTTGATGGTCAACAACATAGGAGCATGATAGAGGGTGACTTGGACTTATGAAGGGAGACTCTTGAATTGGCTCAAGGGGTTGTGGATGACATGATTGGCTTGAAGGACTTGGCATGATGTTTGATGACTCTTTTATATGTTCAAGAATATGAGTTGGATGCCATGGCGATGTTTGATTCCTTGCTCGTAGCCCTTGGGTCACATCCTTTGGAGGTGTAGGGGTGGAAGGTGTTGGCTTAGGGTTTTGATTTTGATTGGATGATGGTATGATAAAGTTATAGGGTGCATGTGCTAGATTGGTACTCCCCTTGTCAATGGTTGCATTAAGACTTAAAGGCTCTTGATTTTGTTGCCCAGGTGGACTTAAATTCACATGTGTTTGTTGTGATGTGGCATTGACATATGAAGAAGTGGATGGATGAGATTGGTATGAGGTGGAAGGAGAAGCCCCTCGAAGTCTGATTTTATGTTTTGGTTTTGTTTCATGATTTGAACTAGAGAAAGAGACTCCTTGAATTATGACTTCAGGCTTAGGTTTTGTCTCATGATTTGGCCTAGAGGGATAGCCCCCTTGGATTATGATTTTGGGCTTATGATTAGGATTGGGCTTGTTTATGATTATGACCATTTTGACAAGTGGTGACTAGGACTAGGTTGGTGATGGTGATGATTTGGAATGATTAGATTGGATGACTTGATTGATTAGGATGAAATGGATGAAATGTGGCTAAGAAGGGTGATTAGGATGAAAGTGATCGGATAGGAATGTATTGGAAGAATGTGTAGAGTGACTTGTCTTTATGTGTTTGGTGTTTAACTTGATTTGGAAATGTCTAAATGAATGATCACACATGTACACACATGAATCACACACGCAAGACACATAAGCAAGTTTGAATTTTGAAATTTGAAGAATGTAATGATGATTATTAAACAAGCACACGTGGAAGACACGTCAACAAGCCCTATAACTAGTCAAGTGGGGTATGGCCAATTAGGTTTCAAGCTAGTCTGCACAAGGTTGACTAAGGATGATTTGAAAGCAAAATATTGCCACACAGCCGGGAGAAAGGGGTAACCCACCCTTCACCTTCACTTCCCAAAGGTATAAAGTTCTTTGGGGCTTAGCCAAGAGTGATAAGATTTTAACTTCCAAACAAGCGTGTCTTTCGATTCACACTTTGATTGAGGTCATCCCTAGGGGTGATGAAATCCCCTAGCAGGCCTCCTATAAAAGGTTTGATAAAAGCAAACCAAGTGAGGTGCTTGTGATCACACACACACTTGATTCACGCTCACAATAATTAATTTCCCTTAGATTATAAATGAAATGTGTGTAAAACAGTTCAAACTCTTGTTCTTTTTAGATCCCAAATCAAGATGTAATGGAAGACAATGGTTAATTTTAGCTTCAATTTTTTTTTTGATATGTGATTGAAAACAAGATTCGTTTTAAGAGCCCAAATCCAAATGTGTGACAAACAATGATTAAGAGATGAAGGATGAAACGAGTGCACCTGGTTATTTTTTTCTTTCCAAATTGTTGTTGTGAGTGATATTGCTGCTACTAGAGCTCCTTATGATCACCTACAAGATAAAAAAACAATATTATAATTCAGCCAAAGAAAAGAAAAAGAAAAGAAAAAGACAAGTTCATCAGAAAATTTCAATTTTAGATACTTTTGACATAGCCGAATTAGATTTTAGTATTTGACAATTTTTTTGATTTGAAAAATGAAAAATAAAAGAAGGTACCCCTACTAATTTTCTGAGAGCTTTCCAGAAATGTAAAGAAGTAAGAAAAATTCCCTGTTTTGCTCTCAAAAATGCGGATTTGTGAAAACCATACAGAAAATGAAGATCAAATTTTTTCACATTATATTTGACCTCCAAACTAAATCTGTAAAACAAAGACCCCCATTAGAATTTTATGAGCTTTCCAAAAATGTAAAAATTTCTAAAAAATTTGTCGATTTGCGTCTAGAAAATCAAATTTATGAAAATAATTAAAATCAAAATAACTTCCACAAAAATGATCATAAACCATTGATTTTTTTACTGTAGCCTCTTGAAATTATGTACAAGATTTTGTAAAAATATTGTAAAAAAATTCGTAGCTATGTAGAAGATATGAATAAATTGGTAAAACATGGGGTTTTTATCCAAAAACTGACAGATCTACAAAACAAAGTCAATAAAACCTACAAAAACACCATTAAAAGCCTTGCATGCACTATATAAACCCTCGTATGCACTACAGAAACCTTCGGATGTGCTAAAATGAGAATTTTTGTCAGAAAGCCGAATTCCAGAAAGCGAAATCCTGTCAGAAAACTTGCAGATAAATGTTAAAAATGGGGCAAGGCCCCACGGTGGGCGCCAGAATGTAGATAGGTAGATAATAAAAAGAGTTTAAATGCATTGAAGACAATAAACAAATTAAATCCTATCAAGCACCATGAAGTACAAACTAGAATGAAAATAAAAATAGTAAACAAAGAAACTGCAAACCGATTTTCAAACTAGTGTTGATTGATCTCCATGGCTCTTCTCCACCTGCACAAGGTTGCAAGATTTCGAAGGTTGATTGTAGAGGAGGAATGTTGGTTGCTCAATTCTGTAGCATAACAACCTGATGAAGATGATAGATGGCGATTGAAGACTGATTTTGACAAAGTGAAGATGCTAGAAGAAGATTCGATGGAAGAATGATTTTGACAACATAAGGATGTCTGAAGATCCGATGCAAATGGCCTGTGAAAGGTTTGATTTATAGATTTTCGATGTGGACAGAGATAAGATTTGATAAGATTGATAATGATTTGATTTTTTTCAAAAGAGGAAAAACAATGAGATGAGATAAGATTTTCGAAAGATAGAAAGATTTTGATTTATTGTTTTAAAGAAATTAAAACAAGATAAGATAAGATGTGAAAAGATAGAAAGATTTTGATTCTCTTTCAAAGGAAATAAATCAAAAAGATGAGAGGATAATTGATGAATTATCTAATTAAATAAATTAATTAGATACACATGAGTTCAAATTTGGAAAGAAAGAGAAGATCTTTTTAGGATTTTATTAATTAAATAAATTTTGGATTTATTTAATTAACGTTAATTTATGATTTCATTAATTAAATAATATAACATTAGAGGAATGGATGAAAATGATTTAATTAATTAAATAATATAAATTATTTAATTAACATTAGAGAAATGGATGGAAATGATTTAATTAATTAAATAATATAAATTATTTAATTAACATTAGAGGAAAGGATATAAATGATTTAATTAATTAAATAATATTTAATTAACATTAGAGAAATGGATGGAAATAATTATGAATTTAATTAAATAAACAAAATTTATTTAATTAAATATATGATGACATGGGTACCTAGGGCAAAGCATGCTACAAGATGCCTAAATGATGTAATGCCGAGACAAGTGTTGTAAGAGGACAATTTTTTGATGTCTACAAATTGCACAAAGTGCATTACCCTGATACATATCGACACATAATGCACTTTTCTATGAAGCCAAGCACAAGTAACAATGAAATCAACTTATGGAGAGACATGTTTTGTATTCAGTGGCTATCCAAATGCTTGAATATAAAAATGTGTGTTTGGATAATGACATTAGGGAGAAAGTACTTGCACTTTAACAAACTAGCTAATTCGCCAGCATATTCTATATTGTTTCATGATGCAAACCCTCAAAAAAGACATTTTGAACTGCTTCTAAGAATTCAACTACAAAATTTGAATGGCCAACAACCAATAAGGTTAAATCAACTTAAAAAACTCATTAGAAGCAATTCACAATACCAAACTACCAATAGCAACAAAAGGTAAAAGCTAGACAATAACAAAAGCAATTCCATTCATACAATCAAACAAAAGTATCTCAAACATAACTCAATTGTAAGACTGCAACAACTTAAGAACTTTACTAGAAATAATGAACAAAATCCACCTAATAGGACCTTGGTTGTGCTTAGGGAAAGCATTTTGATATATTTGTAATTGAGCATTGGACGAAGATGTTGTATTGGCATCCATATGTATGTCACCCCGATCTATGAGATCCTGGATGTATGTTTTCATACTTGGACACTTATTCAATGTATGTCCTTTAATCTTGTGGAACTCACAATATTCATTTTCTTTAAACCAGGTTGGTTTAGGCTTGGATTCGTCGGGTGGCTTGGTCACAGGATATGTACTCAGGTAATTGGCTTGAAGAATCCTATTAAACACGACACTTAGGGGTTCCCCTAGTTGAGTGAATTGACGTTTGCCATTCCCTTGGTTATTTTGATTGGATTGTTGGTTGGGATGAGGTGCCCCCTATGGCACTGATATGGCATGAGGGTTTGACTACTGAGGAATATATTGCGGCTTCTACGAAGCATCAGCCACTTGGACGTGTTTGGTGTCAATGACACCATCATTGATAGCATTTTTGTTTTTGTTCCAATAACGGGGCTTGTCTCTGGATGATTTCTCTTTATCAGAGTTAAAGATTTTGACTAGCCCTTTGGCGATGAGAGCTCTCTCAAGTATAGGACCTTTCTCCATGATTTCAACAAAGGTCATGACACAATGGAGTATGAGGTTGTGGGCCATGTCTAGATGAGAGTTTTCAATGAACAAGGTGACCATGTCTTTTTCCCTTAGCAGAGATTTCATACGAATGGCTAGGGCTTGCCATCTTTGAAGATAGCTCGCAAAGGTTTCTCCTTTCCGCTGTGTTTCCTTTAGGAGATCTAAGGTGTCGATATCCTTTTCCATATTGAAGGAGAAGTGGGAGAAAAAATCTTCTAAAAGTTGTGCAAAGGACTTGATAGATCCTTTCAAGACCCATAAACCAATCAAGAGTTATTCCATGTAAACTTCTAGGGAACAATCTCATGAGGTAATTGTCATTATGCATGACTTCTTAACAGTGGGCGTAGAACTCTTGAAGGTGAGCCTTGGGGTCTTTGGTTCCTTTATATTTATCAAATTTTGGTATTTCAAAATTCTTTGGAAAAGGAACTAATGAAACAAAAGGATCAAATGGATAGGGACAAATGTCCTCAAACTTGAACGATTGTTTATCGGTCCCAGCTTGTAAGTCCTTTAACGCAACTTTGACTTCTTCCAGATCTTGATTGATAGGTGTTGCGGGAGTTGGATTGGATGAACTAGGCTGATTGTACGGAGGATATTGTTGATATGATGAGGATGGTGCTAAAGCAGTCAGATCATAAGTGAGTTGAGGTGTATATGGAGGTGTTTGTTGGTATTGATTGGCGTAAGTGGATTGAGGATTGACGTAAGACGGATAGGAGGATGAAAAATTTTGATGGTAAGAGGTGGAAGCCGCTTGTTGGTATGGTGGTTGATGTTGATAGTATGAAGCGGATGGAGTGCCTTGTTGGTATTATGTAGCAGCTTGATAGTATGATGATGTGGAAGCCCCTTGCTGGTAAGGCAACGATTGTTGATAGTAAGAGGTGGATTGAGCACCTTGTTGATAAGGTGGTTGTTGTTGCATATAGGATGTGGATGAAGCACCTTGTTGGTATGAAGGATATTGTTGAACATAATATGGATTGGACTGGTAATTGTATGCAACATTGGGTTGTTGAGTGATGTATGGAGGTTGTTGTGGATTAGAATGTTGTTGATATGGGTTTGTGTGTGATTATAGAGGATTAGTGTACGAAGGCGGTTGAGTCTGTGGGGGGTTCTGAGTGGTCACATGAATGTTTTGATTAGGATTAGACGTAGCAGCATAGGTGATGTACATGCTAGATGGGTGGTAAAGATATTGCATGGGGGGATTTCATTGCGTTTGCGTAGGAACATGTGTATGATGGGGTGGTTGTTGCTGTTGTGGTGATTGTTGATAAAGTGGGCAAGGTGGGATATGTTGTTGTGGGACTGTTGTAGAAGCATTATGGGGCGGTTGTGGTGGCTATGATGCAGTTTGCGTGACTTGATGTGGGGGTTGTGTAGGAATGGTAATGTGTTGTTTAGGAATTGAAACATTTTGTTGTGGAATGGTGACGTTCTATTGTGAGATAGTGATGTTTTGTTGTGGGGGTTGTTGATGGGGTGGTTGAGATGAAATTGTAGCAACAATAGCATGTTGTGACAATGTTTGTGAAGGGATAATAGTGTGTCGTGGTGGTGTTTGCATCACAATGGATCGATGTGGATTAACGGGAGGCTGCTGAAACACAGGGATATTACCTTGAGGTGGCGGTAGTAGATTATCAGCAGGTGCAGGTCCTGGAGATGGCATCAATGCAAGAAGTAAAGAGCCCCTAGTATTGGCAAGTGGTTGACTACGATACTGAGGTGGAAGTGGTGGAGCAGGCATAATATTCTGTGGCATGCCATAGGCATAGGGATCATTAGGATCAGGTGGTGTTGTAGAGGCAGCGGATGGGAGGCAAGGATAAGTGGCGACTTGGTGTATCACAACATTTTTGAACTCAAGATGATACCAATTCTCTATAGGTGGACCTTCAAGAACATACAAATTTCTTGGAACATTTTGTGAGGTCTGCGGATCTTGAGGTGTAGGAAGAGTTTGGGCGCTAATATATTGTGACATGTTGAAATCGAGTGGTGGCTTGATCCCTTTCATGATCAAAGTAGTGAGAATCTTATCCCAATGCTCGTTGAGGAGGTGATCCATCATCTAAACATTAGTAGGATTGCTTAGGTATTCATCAACAGTAACTTCAGGTTGATTGATCATGTTCTTGTCTCCAGGTGGTGAGGTGTTTTGGATTTCGGTGTTGGATTATGACGATGCACCATTATGGGGATCTTGAGGGATATTTACACCATTGTTGGGATATTGTGTGGTGTTTGCAATGTTGTTAGGATCTTGTGGGATATTTTCAATGTTAAGATCTTGTGGGATATTTAGCTAGGAACCTTGGCCTTGTTGTTCTACCATCTGTTTCTTGGCTTGTGATCGAGTCTGAACGGACATGAAAATGCAAAACTACTGTGACTAAGATGTGGTTAAACTCTAGGATGCAATTCCTAAATGACGATTGAAGGATTGATTTGGTTAAATAGTGGATTAGTTGATTGGATGATTGATGAGGATGGGACTAGATTAGATTAGATGATTGATGAGGATGGGACTAGATTAGATTAGATGATTGGATGATTGGATAAGGATTATATTACATTAGATTGGATAAGGTTGGTTGATAAAATGATTGATAAGTTTGGATGATTGGATATGATTGGATGATGAAAGAGATTCTAAACTAGGTTCAGAGATCACCCTAGGTGACTTAAGATGCCAATTGATCAGATTAAGAATAGATAGATGATTGCGGAATCAATCCAACTTCAGATGGAAGTGGATTGTTAGGGTTGAATGATGATGACTGACTCAGGATGGATGGCTATCCTAAGCAGATGTTGTAGGATGACGATCGATTTTAGACACCTGGGTCAATTTGGATAATGACTTCAAATGAAGTTCAAAGGATTTTGATTGCGAAAATGATGATGGATATGCAACCTAGAGATGCTTTATGATGTACCTATATGATTCAAATGATGCAGATGCAAATTACGAAAGATGAAAAATGACATGATAAAGATTAGGCTTGTCTAACCAAGGTGCAGGATTGCCCAACTAAGGGGTAAGGTCGCCCAACTGGAGGTCAGGTTCGCCCAATTGGAGGTCAGGTTTGCCTATCTGGAGGTCAAGTTCACCCAACTCGAGGTCAGGTTCGCCCAACTCGAGGTCAAGTTCACCCAAGTTAACTTTCAAACTTGTCTAAATCAGAAAAGAGTATCAAACGGACTATCGAAACGGGCAAACAGATGCTCGGATCATGGAAATGGATACTTGGAATGAGTAAATGGATGGTCAAAACAGGGAAACGGTGGCTCAGAATAGGAAACAGATGCTTGGAATGGGCAAACAAACGTTCAGAACGAGGACAAAGATGCTTGGAACAGGGAAATGAGTACTCAGAACGGGGAAACAGGTACTTGGAACGAGTAAACGGATGGTTAGAATGGGTAAATGGATGCTCAAAACAAGAAAAAAATGCTCAGAATGAGTAAACGGTAGCTTAGAATAGGAAACATATGCTTGAAACGGGTAAACAAATGTTTGAAATGGGGAAAACGGATGCTCAGAATGGGTAAATGGACGTTCGAAACAGGGAAACAGACATTCAGAACGTGGAAACGGATGCTCAGAATGACTGAACTTAAGGTGAAAATGGCTGTTTGGGGGGGCAGGTTCACTCAAGTATAGGGTAGGTTCGACCAAGTGTAGGGCAGGTTCACCTGTTTGGGGAAAAGATAGACAATTCTGATAGAAATGGGTTGAGAAATGACTGAGACAGAGGGCAGGTTCACCCCTGTTCAGGGCAAGTTCGCCTGTTTGGTGAAAAGATAAACAATTATGGTAAAAACAGGCAGAGAAATGACTGAGACAGAGGGCAAGTTCGCCCCTGTTCAGGGCAGGTTCACCTCCTTGCACTTGACTTAAGTGAAAATAGTTATGGCAAAGGAGTAAAAACATAGCAAACAAAAAGAAAAAGGTAAGGTTGACTTGACTCAATAAAAATTCACTGGTTTAGCACAAAAAAGATAGTTCAAACAACACAAATTCTAAGATTAATGAAAAGGGGTATGGCCAACACGGTCCTCTAACTAGGTTAAACAAGGCAACTAGGGAGTCCTCGATATACGCTCGGTACGTGAGGCACAAATCGTGAACACCAGCCTGTCACAAGCATGAGTCAGGAACCCCAGCGAGATATTGAAGGCTCAAACCAACTCTTCACATCTATCTAGGTATCACCCTAGCCTCGACGCTCGACCAAACATGACATGACTAGACTGGGGTACAACTTTGGCTCTCCCCCCTTTGTATACCCTGTCGATACGTGTGGTTGGGATCGTCCCTTGGGGTGATGAAATCCCCAAGCAGGTCCTGCTAAAAAGAGAACACTAACCATTTTTGGATACTCCCCAAGCTCACACGAAGTGAAAGGGGAAAGCATGAACGAGATAGTGCCCCTTGGGTGACACAACAGACTTTCAAACACCACAAAAAATATGTTGACTCCCCCTAGTTAAACTATGTGCCTAAGTAATATGAAAAATGAAACGAAAACAACTAACTAATAACTGGACCTGTCCATCCTGCAGCAAATATGTTAGAATTTTTTCTTTTCAATCTTCACCAAGCATGAAACAAGCTACACAAATGTTAGTAAAAACTATCACAAACAACAACAAGATGGGTTAGGGGGTCAGTATTAATCAAAATGGTAGAAAACAGAGTATGAAAATGAATTTTAGATAATTGTTTTACCTTACAAAATCCTTTACTCAGGGCAGGTTCGCCCCTCTACAGGGCAGGTTTGCCCCTCTGCAGAAAAAAGTGAAGAAATTTGGCCTCTGTTGCTCAGAAGGGCGACTCTGCAAGGTAGGGTCTTCTTTGTTCATGTTGGGGTTGCCTGTTTTGGGGTAGGTTTGCCTATCCTTGGGCAGGTTCGCCCCTATTCAGGGTAGGGTCACCCTTGTTAGGGGCAGGTTCGCCTCTATGTGACCTGAACCTTGCAAGATATTAAAAAACAACAAATGTAAAAGTAAAAGGACCCATTTGTGGGTCCCACCGGGCGTGCCAAAAACGTGATCAAGAGTTGTTAGTCTATCTAAATGACACAAAACAAAATGCAAAAGACAACAAACAACACTTAACACCTCAAGATAGGGCTACGTTAACTTAAACAAAATAGAGATAAAAGAAAGCAGATTTACCTTGCAAGAGTTGCTTCTTGGTTGGCCTTTTGATAGTCGATGTTTTGTGTGCTCCTTTGATGGAAAGATGGATTAAAGATGGACTCAAAATGATCTATGTGAGATAAGGAATGCAATGAGCTATGTGGGTAGTTGGATTGATGAGTGCAAATGCAAATGATAAAAGCTTCAAAGCATGCAACAATGGAGATTTTGTGAATACATGAATGCAAGTGTGAGCTAGAGCTTGAATGCAAAATGTGTGAATGCCTAATGAATGAGAATGAAAGAAAATCTTTCATTTTAAGGGAGATTTCTCTAGAGAATTGAACGGTTGAGATTTTTCCAACATGGACAAGATGAAGAGTTGTGGTGAGTTGAGGACTCACAAGCCCTCACATCTTTCCATGTGGAGGATGAGATGTCACAAGAACAAGTGAGTTGGAAAAAGGACATGTGAGGTGGAGGTACTTGCAAGTACCTTGGGATGAGGAGAAAATTTTCTCAAAGAGGAACATCTTGACCCTATGTGGGAAGGATGTTGACATGTGAGGAATTTTAGAATTCCTCACACATCATCATGGAGAAGAGAGAAGTTGTTGGAGGAATAAATGTGAATTTTAAATTCACATGATTGGAAGGGGAAAAGTGGTTGGGAGAATAAATGTGAATTTTAAATTCACATGAGAAGCACCTTGTGGATAAGACAAGGTTCTTATGAAGGAAGTTGAAAGGTACTTTGTGGATAAGACAAGGTCCTTATAATGGAAGGTTCTTGACCCCATGTGATTGATGTGACAAGTGAGGAGTTCTAGAACTCCTAACAACTTGCACGGGGAAGAGGAGAGTCTTGGAGGGATAAATGTGAATTTTAAATTCACATAGGGAAGAAGGTCTAGGCTAAATGTGGAAATTGTGAAGGTTGACCAAAAATGTATGCTAAATGTAGCAAGGGGATTAGATTAAGGTTGTGCAAACAGGTGATTAAGAAACTTAATGAGAGATTAGAGACAAGTGGGAGAATATGGAGGATGTGACATTAATCTTGATTAAGGTGTGCACATCCTAATCATGGATTAATTAGATTAACCCAGATTAGAAGAAGGTTATGGAGGATGTGACAAGGAGAGAGAAAACAAGGAATTTAAAATTAATTTGAATTCCAAAAGGATAAATTACCAAATAAAATAAATTGATGTGTTTATTTAATTTAGAGAAAGGATGAAAGGTAAAATTAAATACTTTAGGAACCTTAGGGAAAGGAGAAATATTAATTAAATAAGTAACTTGATTAATATTGATGAAATAAATAGATGAAAGGAGACAGGTTTGACCATATAGGAGTGGTCAAATTTGGATGTCTACAAATACGAAAGGGACAACTAAGAGGGCATAAGCTACTTGCTAAGAACGTGAGATACAAACCAAACTTTGAGAAAATCCTAAAATTAGATATTGGATATGTTGACTTCAAAAGAATAAGAATATCCCTAGACTATACACAACTTAAGAAAAATGTTTTTACAATGATACAACAACAAGGATCACTCACATTCTTCCTCACTTTCACTAGTGCTGAACAAATTTGGGATCCTTTAACAAGCACGCTACGAGAATTACACAATCAACACCAATCAGTTAAAAAACAGCATAAGTCAATTGCTCAAACAGACATTGACAAATTTGAACTGATCAAGAAGGACCCTGTTACTTGTGTATAGTACTATAGACATAGAAAAGCATATATCAGTAATACATTCTGCAATACTATATCACTACTTTGTAGACAAATTATGGGTCAAACAAAAAGACCAACACAACAAATGCAAGACATGGAAGAAGACACAAGCAAACGGTAAATAACTTATTCTATTTCCCTATCATATGCATTTATACATTGTCCAGATATAAGATTTACATTTTCCTCTATTCTTACAGAACAAAAGTCAAAAAGACATATCAATTGAAGACTTAAATGCAAAAAAAGTTGGTGACACATTCCAAGGTGACGTCCTTGTTGTCTACAAAGCAACATTGGACAAAGTCAACAAAACACATGAGGTACTGTGTGCAGATCTCACAGACCTCAAAGCAGAAATGACAATTACATTGAATATCAGTGGAAACCTTGTGCAAGAACATCAACACAAAATAATTTCAAGATCGGGAGTTTCAATAGCAGGCTTCCAAATTGCACGTAGAATAAATTACGATAGAGGGGACTGCAATTGCATACTGATATTGACAGACATAAGCACAGTTGAAAGCATGCCTCACTTTTTTGAAGACTACTACTTCATTCCAGATACAACTATCAGCCAACTACTAGAAGCCATATATTAGTATCCAATTGGAATAATAGGTGCTTTGGTTGTTGGCGCTAAGAATAATAGCAGGTGCACCTCAGCCCACTCACAATAAATGAGAGCTCGCAAATAGTAAATGGAAATGCACTGCTTGACACGCCATGTGTCCCTACCATGATTAAGAATGGAAATAATATTTTTTGTCCACACATGCTTTGCAATTGTAGTTCAATTTATTAACTGAAAATGAAAATTAGGTTTGTTGAAAGGGTTTATGTCTATTGTATGCAAAGCAGAAAACCATGCCTTTGTAAGTTCATATGTCTTTTACAGTGTATTTCTATAGTTTTTTACATCTTTGCATTTCATGGTTTAATGCCTATAGTTTTTTCCAAGGATTTTATTTTAGCCATTAAGCCATAAAAACAATCAACAATAGCAATGAGTAGAAATATTTTAAATACGAAAAGGAGACTTTAGCAAGTTGAGCTATATCTTTTACACCATTATTTTATGTTTTACCTCTTTGTCCCTGTAGAAATTTTTTAATGGCCTAATCCATGCCTCTCAATTGAGCACTAAACATCATAAATTTCAATGCTATTGCAATGCATGAGTGAAAACAGTAAGCGTTGGCCCTAAAAA
>VDFB02356070.1:0-23005 GCA_007258455.2 Sequoia sempervirens
AGGGTATGCTCTTAGTTGGAGCAAGTTGATCTATGAGATGGATTCCAAGATCTTGGTTGACATGTTGAATAAGAGAAGTTCAAATAGGGTGAATTGACAACTTGACTCTATTGTTCAACAAATTCTATAACTTTTCCAAACTTTAGAATTGGTTTCTTTTGTTTACATCTTGAGGGAGTGAAATAGTGTTATAGATCATTTGGCTAAGTAGGCCTCTGAATGTAGGGGTACTTGAAATGTTGACAGTTGGGAATAACTTCCATTAGATTGCTCCTAAAAGTTGACAATGTTATTACATGAGGAAGTTCATGGGCCTTGAGTGTGTTGGGCATGTTGGTTTTTAATGTTTCTTCCCTTTTGGTAGGGGTGCCTAAATGGACCCTGTTGGTGGTTTTTGGTTCTTGTTTGTAATGTTGGTTTCTATTAAATGAATTTTTACACCTCTTTTTTCAAAAAAAAGGGATGAGGCTTATTTGAAATTTAGTGTAATCACAACTTTTATCGATACATTACATTAGAAAACAAATATCTAAAATTTGGAATTGAATTTGAGATCCATCTTGAGAAATTTCTTGGATATTGAGATATGATCAAACCTAAAATGTAGCTTAGATAACGTAATTATGTCATGTTGATACAATTTCATACAATTTCATCTTGTGGAATTTCTATCCTTTAATACCTATAGAAAATGATTGACTAGGTATATATTTGTGTCTAGAAAAATAGTGTAGTGGTACTAAAGAGTACCATTAGGAGCTTTATGTAGGTAAGGAGGTATGAAACTTCCTTAATAATAGTCAACCCCTAAGGTTGACTTCATAATATTGAAAGAGGGATAAAAGAGCATAATGAATGTTGTTTTACTCCTTGGGAGATTTGCTTCTAAAGTAAGTTATTGTATCATATGCATTCATATTAAGATTTTTTAATTAACTAAAATATGACCCAATATGTCACTTCAATATCTTGAAGAAATGGGATAATTTAATTAACATAATACATGTAGAATGAGAAGTTGGGAAGCATGCATAAAAGCTAATAGGGGTGTTTATAAGTAGATTCCAAATCCTTTATAGGTCACTTTGCACAAGATCAATTAGAGGAAATAATGCTCACTATTTTTGTCATACCAAGGTTGTGAAGATATTATTTTTTTACACCACAATTGGGTATTGTGTTAGAGCTTCATAATCCCAAGGGTAGTTGCTTGATCCCAACACTAATGTGTTTAACAAAGGAAATAATGGCCATAACAAGGTTGTAAAAGCCTAGTATAATTATATCCAACCTTCCTAAAACTAGCTATTGGACACCTTTTGTTAATTATGTCATGACCTACCCAAGAGAATCAATGAGCATCTCTAAAGCCATTTGATTATAATTTAAATTAATATATATTAAAATTGAGATATGCGTTATTAGAGTTGTTGTGCCAAGAGATTAGGGATTTAGATGCATAAGAATATTTTGAAAATCATTTTTTTTCTTTACGATGATATATTTTTCATAGCTCATCTAGATTTTCTATGTAAATGATTTAATGTATGGGATGCCAATTAATAATAGTTTTGAGTTAGATGCAGGTTTGGCTAGTACCCTTGGTTAGAAGGCTAAAAATAGTAAGGGGATGTAAAAACACAACAACAACAAAAATAATTACATTTAAGATACCTGGTTGAAAAAGATGTAATTTAATTGTACTAGTGTATGTAGAGAGGGTACCAAAAGCATAATTTGGTGGATGACAATGAAATTACAGGGGTTTATTAGTACCTTGCAAATGCATGTGCTATGCCTCTAGTTTATTGGATGAGTACCCTAGAATTTACTCATTTTCAATGTAAATTGAATGTGATATTGATTGAAATTCAATAATTGTCTCTTTATGATCTTTCAATAATGAAGAATACATTTATGACATAACTTCAATAGCAAATTGAATTTGAAATAAAACTTAAGATAATGCTAATACCACCTTAACCTAAATGAATTGATTTATATAAGAATATATGTTATTTATTTAATAATGTGATCATGAAAATGTCATAAAATGATGCTCTTAAATACACTAATTAAGCACTTGAACGTTTCTTAACTTTTTTACTTTAAATCTACTTTTCCCATGTTTTTCGTTTAGAAGTATAAGTCATATTTATTGGTAGTTGTAATAAACGTGAAACGTGGGGGTATCGTATTCAAATTGATGTATAAGAGTCATATTTATTGGTTCTAGTAATAAACGTGAAACGTGGGGGTATCGTATTCAAATTGATGTATAAGCTAAAATAGTGAAAACATCGTTTCGTACGAAATTCGTGTTGGGCGTGTTTGAAATATTGTTAGAGCGGGTCAATCAAATCTAAAGAAGCGTCGTATAGTGCGGTCGAATAAAAGGTTTTTAAAAGTATATAAAAAAGAAAAGAGCATTTAAGGACTAGCCAACAAATTATGGATAAAAATTGTTTTATAATTAGATATTAAGGCGTTCTACGGTGACTACGAAGGACTATTTTTATCCTTATTATAGGACGTTGCGTCACTATGGACCCCTCTTCCCTATAACTAAACAAAATCTACTCCCATGTTCATTTTCCTTTATGATTTTGGTTGATCTCGATTAGAGTGTTTTTTATTATATGATATATATAACTGGTATATTTTTAATTGGGAGGGGCACACAATTTAAATCTTATTTAGTTTTATTTGCATTTACTTTTAGAAATTGGTTTTAATTTTTAATTTTATTTCTATTTTAAAATATATGTAGTTAGCTCAAACGCGTAGTAGAGTTGGCTTGGTAGTGGGTTTGCTCCCCATTGGTCTCGGGTTCGACTCCGCTCTCGGGTTTAAGAGGTGGGACTTCTTGCGGGCGGGGGATCTCACCCGCAAGGGACTAGTCTCGCCCTAGCTCGCCTCAGGTACCCAAGGTAAGGGCTACTGGGCCGCTGGGTTGGGTTGCTGGGACACCCTTGTAGCATAAAAAATATATATATATATTTGTAGTTATATATATATATATTTGTAGTTATAGAATGATTTCAATTATTTTTATTGTAATATTTTAGGTGTATGTGTTTTGTATTGTTATTTGATTCTATTTTGGTTTTTATGTTATATCTATCAGTAATATTTTATATTGTCATCAATATATTTTATTAATGATGTTTTGTATTGACATCTAGTATCTGATTGTGTATTATGGGATGCATATCTTGTAACTTTATATGTTTGTACTATTTTAGTGCTTCAACTTCTTTATTTTCACTATATGTTATGTACGTGATTTGATTATGCTATCTACTTCAACATTATATTAGTATTGATTATCGATTCTTGCATTTGTATTATTTGGATCATATCACCTTAAGATGATTTTTAGTTGATGTAATTTATTGATATTGTATCATATTGAATGATTATGCTATTTTTCAACTATCTTGTATGGAGTAGGTATGTCTAATATTTTATTCAGTGTACAAGCAAAGGTTTTATCCCAATGATGGTTAATGGGAGGTGACTAGTTTGGGTAAATGTGTTATCCCTAGGAAACCATGATTTGTATTGATGTTGATTATGGGTCCATGTTTGGTGAATAAATCTATGAAATGTGTGTCTTTATGCATGTTTATTTGAATCTTGATTTTAATTGTATTTTATTAGTTCCCATAATTATCATTTTGGAGTGTTCACGAATAACATAAATGGTTAAATTGAGAATTTAGTTGTTTGTATTCAATTTGTGAAATTATTTGATGCATTTTAGTATTCAATATCTATAAAATATGTTAATTGAAAGATTGTTTTAGTTAAATGTATTAGTCAATTTAGCTAGATTAAATCTATTAGTCAATTAAATAATTGCCAATATACATTTAATTAATAATTCTAATCAATTTCCCAAGGTAAATATCTAAGTAAAATAACCCTTTAAAATTATCTTTTTAGTGGAAAAGAAGGAATTCTTTTACCTTGGGTTTAGGTATTTTTGGGAATGAGGAGGAAAAGGAAGGGTTTTATTTCTATTATTATTTTTTCACTAGCGCTCTCTCTCACTCATGAATGTTTGAAAGTGTATTGTGAATACATGGACTTTAAATTTATTGGAAGGACAAGATTTTGAAAGGCTTCTTTGGTGTGTGGGGGATGAAAGAAGATCTATCCAACTTTTTTGGGTGTGAATTGTATTGAAAGAACAATGGTACTACCCTATTTATTCCATGTAATTGCTTGTTGTTTCATGGTTGCATATGGTTATCTCATTCATTAGGTTGCAATTAATTTTGAACCTTAAAAATAGAAGTGTTGCATTTATTTTATGTTATATATTTTATTATTGAAAAAATATCTAACTCTATTAAATGCTAGTAAAAATTCTTAAAATATTCAGTAATATGAGAAGTGGACAATTGTGCATTCTATTAAGATCACAACCTGGTGGAGTTGGATTTAAGAAATTTTTAGTTTTTTATTTTTGAAAATGTTCAAGCTTTCATTAACGATAGATGTGATTATTGCTTGATATTTGAAATTTATGAATCTGCAAAATTCAAAATACAATCATGTGAGTTTTTTTATTTTTGTGAGAAAAACTTATGTCTCATGTTGGATATGTGTTTTCTAACCTCTTGGATACACATGTTGATTTTCTTAGCCTCATTAGAAAGTGGATAATATCTTGAAGACCTCAACAAATCAAAATTTTAATAGCAATATATTTTATTTTTGTGTAAGTTGGTACCTCATCAATTTATGCTAACAAAATGGTGTCCTTGCTAAGGAATGTTTTGATTTTGCTTCATATTTCAAAGATACTATCAATTTGTACCAATAATGATTGAATAAGTTGTTAGTTCTTATTTGGTACTTTGAATGTTTCAATTGTAGTGGCGACTCTACTCCAATCAAACCTAGAATTAGTTTACACATCAAAATAACTGAATATGCAAAGAAGGCCTATCCCATATACTAGCAATGAGAAGAAGAATAGTTGAAGTAAGGAGACTACAAGACACATGGAAAGATAAAAGTATCTATAAGTCATATATGTCATCTTCTTATGATCTATAAGTAGGAAAATCAAGTAGAGAAGGTGCATTCATTAAATTAAGAAACCAACATTGAAATACACTTCTAATGATTTAGTTGTTTATATGGTTAGAACACATGGAAAATCATACATACATAATCATGAAGTGCAAAGGAATAATTCTATTATTGGTAGAAGTAATAAGGAAGTATCATATGAAGAAATCATGAAAAATTTGGTTATAAGAAATTAGAATGTGGAAACACATATTCTTGGTCAATATCCCACTTCTCCCAACAAGGATGAAATTGAAAATGATACTTCATTCCATGATGTTAGTGAGATAAAAAAAATTGATGATGAATTGAGAGAGTGACATTGACCAAGAAATAAACATGACTGATTATATTAGATAGATGGAATGACAAATTTAGATGTTAAAGGAAGTGCAACAAGCTAAAAATGATTGGCAAGCTAAAGTGCATGTGTGTAATCAATCCAACTAGAAAATATAAACTGAACCCATGATTTAATGTTCTAGACTAACTACCACATCATCATCATTTCTAGTAGTATACCCATCATATATCAAGCTAGAATTAAAAAGACATACTCAAATATTTATTCCCATTAGTTAGCCTTTGAGAGTTAAAATATATAAACAATTAGATTTATTTAGTATCCCCAATTTTATAAATGCAATTTCAAATAAAATAAGAGGAAAGATACCAAGGATCCAATGAAAAATATAGTCATAGGAGAATAACGTTTGAGGAACTTCGTCAATATCATAGATGAATATGAGATTAGATGCAAATATGTGATGATGATGTTTTTTGTATAATCCATAGAAAAGAATACAAAAGAATGGTACAAAAGCCTTCTATATAGTAGTATTGACACATGGGAAGATTTTAGGAGAATTTTTATATTGCAATAGATATGTGACTATAATAGATCCTAAATTTGTTATACATGAACCCAAAACAATAAAGAAAGGAATAAATAAAATAGTGGTTGAATTTAATAGTAGGTTCATCATGAAAATGAGGTAGGTACCACTAAATCTTAGACCAAACAAATCCTTTTCCCTAACTTCCTTTATTTAGTTCCTTCAATGCCAAAATTAGATGTTTTATTTAGGACAAGATCCACAGACCTTGAGAGAAGCATATATACTATAACCATAAATATTGGAAGCAATATATGGGAATTTGGAAAATATATAAAGAGGTTAGACATCAATATTTCACAACTAGATAAATAGGTCTCAAGAAAGCCTCTCACTATTGAAGAGAAGTTGGATAGGTTGGTGGGTATAATGAAGGACTTGGCCTATAAGCTAGCAAGAAATGAAAAGGGAAACTATCTCACAATTTTGTAACACATTTCAATGAAGGTCAAATGTTTCACAATAAATTATATAATTCTAACTAGTATAAGAGACTAAATAAGGTAATTTCAAAAAAGACAAGGAAAACCTAGAACCTTTGTGAAGGGATAATGTGCACATCTAATATATATACAATTATGGTGTGAGGCATGCTATTTTTTGCATGATACAATAAATAGTGTAGTTATATTATTAGTCAACAAGGAGGAAGAATTACCCAATGAGGAAGGTGATGCCAAATATTATAAACATGAATTTTTTCATCTTGATGCACTTAGGATACAAATCCATGATTTAAGAATAATTTGAATAATCTAGATATGGTGGGGTTGATCAAATCCTCTAGTATGATCATGGTGGAGGTTCAAATCAATATCAAATACTTATGATTTTAAAAACTAAAGGGAACTCATGTTGTAGAGATATAAAATTTCTAAACCATTAAATGAGTACATAAAAGCCCTTATAGAAGTAGCAACAATATATTTCTAGAGTGGATATGAACTAATAAATAGGAAATTTCCTACACGAGGCAGCACTAATATACTTCTATAACAAATGAGAATCACTTGAGCATTTAAAAAGAGAAGCAAGTGGTAAAAAATGAGATATGGAAAAATAGCGTTGCAAGGAAGGTGGTAAAGGAAAAGAGGAATCCAATACATTATTAGGTAGTCAATAAGAAGCATGTGACTTAGGCCCCTAAACATACAACACCTTGAATTTTAATTTATGCTATTGAGGGGAAAACATAAATGATAAATCACACCAAGTTCGGACCCAACCACTAAAAGGACAATGTGGAGACAAGGAATAGATGAAAGAGATGAGAGGTATATATGTTACTTCTTATGGCCAAGTCATGCCTTTCATTCCTAATGCAAATGAAATGACCATTCCATATGGTATAACTCTTCCCAATTATAATCCTAATGGAATGACTTAGGGTATGAATCAAATTATGATCTTAGTTCCAATAGGAGAACTCCTTAGAAGTCTTTAGCATAGAAAAAGGGTTTTTTCCTGCATCACTCTTGTAAAAGAACTAGACTAGATTGATCTTATTCCCAAAGATGTTTTAAATAGTAAATATGATAAAGATACCATTAAGATATACCTAAAGAATTCCTTGGTTATTATCCAAATAAATATTGACCCTTTTTATACCATTTTTTTAATTAATGGATGGTTAGTTCACAACTCTATGCTAAAATATAGAGCTTTGAGTAGTTTCATGCATATTCAAATTATGGATGATCTAGGTTTGAAAGTGTTCAAGTCCCAGAATAAATTATTTCCCATGGATTGTAGAGAAGTAAATATTGTGGGAATCATGAACAATGTATAAGTCAACTTAGTTGCAGAACTAGTTAAGTTATTTCTAGTTGATATAATTACTTTGGACTACCCAACCAAATGGTATGTTGCTATCTAGAAAGTGGATAGCTTCAAAGGGATGTAGTATTCAAATGGATCTATCATATATTACTATTCCATTACATGGGGAATAAGTAGATGTACACAAATAGAGGAGAATATTGCACATTATTGTGGACCATTACAAGTCCACCAATAGAGTACTATATGTAGATGTTAGTCTCAAGTTCCACTTCATTAGATTCTATGATGAACATGATCATAAAATATTTTAATCTCCTCTTTCCTCTACTCCTACTAGTGATATGGATTCAATATGTAGACCGTTTTATTTGATGGTGCATCTTCAAAGGGTAGTTCAAGTGCAAGAGTTTTCTTAGTTGCACCTAAGGGTGAAAATTTTATGTATTCTTTCAAGTTGACCTTCCAATGAACTAAAATTGTAGAGAATTAATCTCTCATGCTAGGACTATACATTTACTACAATCATGAAATTAAATGCATACAAATCCATGGAGATTTAGAGTCAATTTCCCTACAAATAAAAAAATTTATGTAGTAAAGAATGTGATATTGAAAATGTATATGAATGTTGTTTGGGACACTATAAATTTTTGGTTTATAATTGATGTTTGTAACTAAATGTTGCATTGGCTATTTGTAGATCTTCAAGGGAAATTTGAAGCAACAAAGTGTGATAGGTTTTATAGCTTAGTATTTTATCTTGCAACATTTGATGGTATGATTGTAATGAGAACTTGATAAGTGTTGCAACACTTTAAGTCATTAGATACATTATTTTTAATGGTCTCTTCCTTATCACAAATGGATTTCTAGAGTTGGAAGAGGGACTATTAAGCATGTTCAATTATAAGATATCATATCTTTGTTTCCATAAATTGATGTGTTTTTTTAGTAAGCTAAAACTTTGTAACCAAATGAATAACAAACCAATCCTAGAAATATATAATCCTCCATACACCCAAAATGAAATATATCTTACACCAATAGTTTAAAATTAGAAGTAGAAGGGTATGTGTAGGATCATGATCGGCCAAAATGTAGTGATATGTTGATGAGCATTTTTTTACCCAAAATTGATGAAACTGTGTGATCAATTTTAAGTGTAACAAGATGTAGATTAAAAATAATAAATAAAACACACCAATAAGACATTATATCAAAACAAAAAATCAAATAAAATGAATGCAAACTCAATCTTCTATCCTTGATGTCGTCTTATCGTCCTCTATCTCCAGTGTTTTTGTTGATTCCAGCTTGCTCTCAAATTGTATGCTAGGCTCAACAAATAGTATTCCTAGAGAATGAGATTAAAGATGAATGCATGCTATGCTAAGATGTGATTAAAATGCTTAAGCTAAACATGATTGCTAGAATTATGAAATTACGAATGCTAAAGTTGATAGTGCTAAAATGCTAATCTTCTATCTCTAATGCATGTATGTGTGTATATTTGTCTTTTTGTCCATGTGTGTGTAACTAATGCTTGGATTCATAGTGATATTTATAGAGTTTTCAAAAGCTTCTGATTTGCTGATGTGATCAATGACTGTGATAATTCTGGCAAATCAAACGGTCGAAGATGGAGAAGACTAGAGAGAAAAATAGAAGAAAAATAGAAAGCAGGATTTGTTTCCTCTTTCATGAGATGATAAAGATGAATTGTAAAAATCATCTTTTTGCGAGATTTGAGAAAAGATTTTGAAG
The DNA here is from genome assembly GCA_007258455.2 of Sequoia sempervirens. Lineage (NCBI taxonomy): Eukaryota > Viridiplantae > Streptophyta > Pinopsida > Cupressales > Cupressaceae > Sequoia > Sequoia sempervirens. The sequence continues at coordinate 9,528 of VDFB02356070.1, forward strand.
ATAAATAATGAATTTATTGAATTCATTATTCATTTATTGGTGACATGGAAGATTTTCTTAATTAAATAAAATATTTAATTAAGATTTGGAAAGCGACATGTGGAATTAATTAAATAAGCATATTTAATTGATTTTAGAAGAAAGGGAATTAAATTCAATTAAATCAAAGATTTAATTATTTACTTAAATGTGATAATTAATTTAAATAAACAATGATATTTATTTAATTAATTAAGTGGACTTAAGAAAGTGGTAATTAAATAAAATGAATTTATTTAATTAAAGTGGAAGAATAAAGTAGGTGAATGATATAAATAAATAAATTAAATTTATTTAAATGTAGAGGAATTAAGAAAGAAATTAATTAAATAATAAATATTTAATTAAATGCCAGGATTAATTAGACATGACCATTTTTATGTATATACATTTTTCCCCTAGATTGAAGTGATGTGTGAAACGCATTGCTTCAAAGAAAATATTCCTACTTTTGAAGTCTACTACATTTGATTTTGCCCCTAGTCAGAAAATTTTATCTGATATGCCCCTGATTAAAAAAAAAAGTGCTTGATATGCCTTTTGATTTGACTCTGATATGTTTCTAATTGAAAGATGTTGATATTAATTATGCCCCCTCGGGAGGTAAATCACTGATGATGAGAAAAATGTTGAGTGGATGATAAAATTCAGATGATAAGAGGGATGCAGTGATTTAGCTCTCGATAATTGATGAAAAGATGCCCCAATTTGAAAAATAAAGTCAAAGTTTGAGAAAAAGATACAAATAAAAATAAAATGCCACAAAAACCCACCTTGGTTGACCTTTAAAAGGTAAAAGGGGTAAAAAGGACAAGTCATTTTCACCTTTTGACTTTAGTGATTTTGTGCTCTAATGCTGACTTGGTGAGATGGAGATTTTGTACCACTAACATAGATTCGAGTGGGCTCGCCAATACCAAAGACCAACCACGTATGGACCACTGGTGAGTCAATTCAACCCTCTTTGTATTGAGAATTTGTGATTTGAATTGAATTTTGATGCATTTTAGCACGGATTTAGGGTTGAACATCCTGTTTTAATGCATAGAGTAGGAGTTTTAGCACTTTCAAAATTTCTTTTAGCGCATATAGTGCATAATTTAGCACTTTTAGGGAATAGACAATTTAGCGCATTCGATAGGTGAAATAGCACATCTAGGATGCTTGTAGAAAATTGGGACTATAGCACATATAGGAAATAGAATAGCGCATATAGGGTTTCAATGCATTGGGGGGATGAAATGGCGCATACGCGTAGGGTTTTAGAGCATACAGGGAAATAGTGCATAGGAGGAAAACTTCAGTGCATTTGGGGCACAGAATGGCGCATATGGTAATTTAGCGCATATGGGGGGAACTTTAGCACATTTAGGGTTTTAGCGCATAGGCGCTGCAAATTAGCGCATCTAGGAAATTTAGGCAGAATGCACTGTTTGATGAAAATGATGATGTAGATTGCTTCTTTGGTCAATAGAAAGAGAAATTGTCTTGTCATCATGCTAATATGGATAAATCTGATAGAAAATCTAATGATGAATTGATAACTTTGTTTCCCAAAATAGAAAACAAAGAGTAGATAGCTAATAACTTTATTTCCCTTGAACGAAAAACAAAGAGTAGAATAAATGATGGATTTTCTAATAACTTTGCTTTAGAAAACAAAGAGTAGATGCTTAATATGACTTCTGATAAATTTGCATTTTGCGATAGAAAACAAATAGTAGATGATGATAGAGTAAATTGATTTGATATTGAGATAACATTGATTTAGCATTGATTTCATGATATGAGTCAGTTAGATAGAACACTTGATATGGTTCACTGATATGGGTCAATGATAGATAAATATGAGTCTGATTGATTTTTATGATGTGAAGTAGATAGATCATGTTGATATGGGTTGATGATATGAGTCTAATTGATTGTCCTTGTGATGACAAAAAATAGGAGGGTTTCAAAAACCTCCAGATCAGAGAGCGCTTCCTTGTAGGGTGGGATCGAATATGAGATCTAACACCTGCAGATGTACAGTTGATAGTGGGATGTGGGTTGGGACCTTTATTATCTATGCCACCGATTCAGGTCAACAGTGGACTATTGACCGCACTAGCAGAGAGGTGGCATTCTGAGCATAATACCTTCATTTACCGATGGGTGAGATGACCATGACTCTTGAGGACTATACAAGATTCTAGGGATTCTAGTGGTAGGTGCTCTAGTGGTTTATGACCACAAGGAGCTAGGTGGTACAAATGCACTTAGCAGAGTGTTTGGGGATGCTCAGATAATAGGGTATTGGGTGCCATGGGTAGATTTTAGGGGATATCCGACCTTACCTACTGTTTTGGGTACATTTATTGGAGGCTTCCTTTGTCCAGACCATCGGTCAAAGGGATTATCAGTTGGGTGGGGGAGGATCATTGAGCTGATGATAGGTTACCAGTAGAGATATGCATGGGGGAGCTGCATGCTAGCTCATTTATACCATGATTTGCATTAGGTAGTATACAACAGATCATTTAGTTTGTCTTGTGGTGTTACCCTACTCCAGATCTGGGCATGGGAACATATTGCTATTACAAGACCACTTTGTCCTAGAGTTAGGCCACTAGGCAAGCCATATGTGTATGCATATTCTATTGCACTTGTCCAACCCAAGTTGGTCAAGTTGGAGTACTAGCGACAGACTCTTGATGATGTTGATTTAGTAATATGGAGGCCATATACATATTGTGAGGCATGGGATGTTGCTCATCTTGAGATGCCATTTGTATGTATGCCCCAGTATCTGATAGGGAAAACCCTATTTATTATAGAGATATTTTTGGCATTGCGAGTACAGAGATAGTATGGCTATACACAGGGGATGCCTCAAGGCGTTGCTCACTATGGGTGGTGCAAGGATGATCCTGGATGGGGGCCATGCATTTCATCAAGTAGCATATACAAAGTATACCAGTTTATAGCCCAAGGCATGGGATTATAGGCCAGATATTACTAATGCAGGGATATCGGATGAGTACTCTGCTTATTTTCACACACACCCATTCCCTCGTTTGACATGTCTAGATGAGTTAGTGCCCATTTTTATGGCACAATAGCTAGGGGGTAGGAGATAGGAGGATGTGACAGGGGGAGAGTAGGCGGTGGGCAGAGGGGATGACAAGGAGGAGAGTGGAGAGGAGGCGAAGAGTGGAGATGAGGAGAGCTCAGATGATGGTGGTGGGGATGCCAATGAAGAAAGTGGAGGGGAGGAGTAGAGGCCAGTGAGGTAGAGGATAGATATCTTGGGTAGTGCTCAGATCATATGGAGGCCAAGGTCTGGTACTAGATGGCAAACAGTGATCAGGGTCTCCTCTACAGCACAACAGGAACAAATAGATACTCTGCAGGCCTAGGTACAGACGCTTCAGGGGCAGTAGGAGCAGTTGCAAAGCTAGTTGGCTTAGGCTTAGAGTTTGGTAGTGCAATTATAGGCACAACTTGTGTAGGAAATTCCTCCTGCCTCAGACCCACAGGTGGCCCAATTGATAACAAAGAGAGATTCTTTCAGACATAGGGTAGTAGAGGTAGATGGTGTTTCTTAGAGACTCATGGGCACTATTGAGAGTGCATCTTTGTGAGAAGCCATTGTAGAGGGATTCAAGATTTCCAGGGAGTTTGAGCATTATCGAATCAGATATGAGGAGTTGTGCCCTCCTGATTGAAGAAAGCCTTACCCTTAGTCCCACAATAGATCCAGGAGCAGATCACGGACTATGCCACACAACAGAGAGGTTATAGGGACTTGAAAGGATCCTAATGTAGGGGGTAATGGTAGGCCACCATCCTCTAGACCAACTCCATCGAGAGGCTCTACCAGCCAACCTTGATTTATTGATGTATATCATTTTTGGATTATGTACATTTTTTTTTATCATATCTCATGTATCTCTCTATACTGTTTAGTTTCATTAGACTTTGGACATTTGTATGTGTATACACCTTAAAATGGTCACATCACATTGTCTGGTAATTAATTAAATATTTTTAATATTTAATTAAAATCTTCGAATTCTATCTGCATATAAATAAATTTAAATAATTTATTTGTATTTCTTCATTCTTTCATTTCGATTAAATATTTAATCATCTTTTCGTATTCATTTCTTAATTAATTAAATAAACATTACGATTTATTTATATTAATTATCAATAATCTTCATTTGAATATCTTATTCAAATAAAGATTAAAATATTATTCTTCTTCTAAATATCATTTACAATTAAATATTCCAAAATATTTAATTATTTCTTCTAATCTAATTTAAATATTCATTCTTAAATCATTTCAAAATTCCTCTAATTCGATTCAAAAATCTATTCATAATTAAATATTTCCAAAAATATTTAATTAAATCTTTTAAATATTTCAAAATCTTCTAAAGTCACATCATAATTAAATATTACAAAATATTTAATTAATTCTTCCATAGTTTTCAAAAATCAAAAATCAAATAATAAATTAAATAAATTTAAATATTTATTTAATTTGGGATTTATCTTCAACTCCCGGGAAACAAACTGCCAAAACAGAAAATTAAATTTCTCTGTTTCTGTGCAGGCTTGTTCCCGTGGGTTGAAGACAGGATTCCATTCTTCTCTCCAACCTCTCAACCTCCCCCATTTTCTTCTCAACCTCTCAATCTCTCACCATTCAAATTTACCAGACAAATTCATAGCCGTAGATTCTTGCCAGCCGGGATGGAGCCTGCAAAAATCTATAAATACAGCTGCCGGGAGCTCCAAAAATATATAGAATTTTAAGCAAGTAAACTATAGGCAAATTGCATAGTATTCCCAGCATTCATAGAGCATTTTCATAGCAATAGCATAGAATCATAGCAATAGCAATAGAACCATGATACATATCATTCACAGCCCCTGTGCATAATCACAGCCCCTGTCCATATCCGTATCAACAATTCCATCTTCACCAACATATAGAATAGTTTTCCTTTGCATACTCGTTCTGCAGCAGCCATTTGGAGAAGCTTACACAATCTGAGAGCCAAAAAGCTTCAAAAGAATCTCTGTGGATAGAGAAAAATGGGACGGCACTAAAGATTTTGTTTGTTTAAATTTAATTTAAATTTCTTTAGTTTAAGGTTTCATTTAGTGTTTTATGTTTTCATTTAGATTACAATTAAGCATTAACACGATGTATTTTTGATGAGTGGTGATATGCAACAACAATGAGTTTTGGTGATCTGCATTTGTGATGTGATGATGTGATATGCATTTATTTCTGCATTTGATGTAGTATGGATTTTTATATGAATTTTATTGATTTGATGACTAACATGATATGCAAGATGATTCATGATATGATGGCGATTTGTGATGCATACTAATGATGTCATGCAGGTGGATGACCTAGGATGTTTGACTATGAAAGTGTGCAATGGGATATATGATATGTTTATGATGTGTAATGTAGGCATGAAATGTTTGTTTTTGGATTTTTCTAATTCAAGAAATAATGATGATGTGATGGAAAATGGATGTTTATACATTTATGAGATGCATCATGAAGTTGTAGTATGTATATGATTTAGGAAAAGATCTGAAATGATATGTGAAATGGGTCAAATATTATAGAAAAAAATGACATGATATGATATGAAAATGATAGATGATTGAAAGATATGATATGAGGGCGGGTGCATGAAGTTGGGTTACACTTTTTTGGCCAACTTCAAAAAAATATTGGAAATGACATAATGCGAGTGCATTATAACATGCTCATGTTATTTCATTTTAAAAGCAAAAAAAAAAGTGAAAGCTATTTATTTTCTCTTTTCTATTTTTTTGCTCTGCTCGCGGCCAAAAACCCTCATTTTTTGCGCTTGCGTTCTAAGAGGAGGCATTCTTCAAAATTCATCAACAATAGTTGCTTTTCGTTCGCAAAGATGGCACCACGATGACGAAGAGGTGCAGGAGGTAAGTATTGTTTTCTATTTGTTTTGAATTTCTTAGTTTCAAGTTAATTTTGTTTGTTTTAGGTTAGATTTGATTTTTTTTTTTTAATTGTAGGAGATGCAAATAATCTTGAAAATCCTCAACAAAAAGAATAGGAAAATCCTCCTCAAAAAAATCAACCTCCCCCACCAATCACTCAACACCCTCCTGGCACTCAACAAAATTTGAGGAGTGAAATTGAAAACAAGAAAAAAACAAATTGAGGATCTTATCAGTAGGTTGAGTGATCCAAATGCTTCAACTGCAGAAAGAATGACACTAGCAAATTCAATGAAAGAGATGTTAAAAAATGTAGATTTAATAACCCAACAAATAACGAGATGGCAAGATAGGAGACATGTAGCTAGGGCATATTATGCAGATAAACTATCATATAAACAAGTAAAAGATTTAAAAATTACTAAAGGTGATTTGTGCTCTCTATTCACTGACCCTAGAACAAATCAAAATCTTAGCCTCAATGCGAAGAGGTTTCCTATTCATTGGTGCCACCGTCAAGAGATTAGGAACCATTTTTATGATAGGTGGTACTTGGTCTTTGATTACCCACCGTGCAATAATTGTGAAGTCCCCCAATATTTTCTTAGGAAACTATACAGTTTGTTCGTATTGAACCAAATCCCAAATTATTTTGATATGAGGGAGTTCTAGGGGAGAGGTGGGGGGTCGGCTCAGGATAGGCCCAGTACACAGCCATATCCTACGCGGAAAGGGAGATGACCTCTCGCTAGGCCACCTCATGAGAACATTGTTATGCCTGCCGTTGTGAAGGAGAATGCTGATGTAGAGACATTGCAGGTGATCAAAACTTTGACCCAGAGTGTCATCCATCATACTAGCCCTATTGTATAGTGCCATCCGGGGGAGTCTTCGGGTGGTGGCTTTCAAACCCATGTGTGCCAATCTTGCGAGGCGACTTGTTCATATGAACCCACCGGCACTCAAGAGGCTGCTACGTAGGATCCGTATGCTGCTATGCAGGATCTGTATGTTGCTACGTAGGATCTATATATTGCTACACATGATCCATATGCTGCTATGGGGATGGAGAGGATGATTGACATTTTGCATCATGCATATGGCATTGATAGTCAGGGTAAAAGTTAGCATGTTCATTGAATTTAATTTATTAAATTTTGATTCTGAAATGCATGATTAACTAATTTAGTTTTATTATTTTAATAAAATTGTAGGGTCATAGTGTTGAGACTGGATACACTGATCCTCCACCTACTTATTTCTGCAGTACACCTATCAGTAGGGTATGTAACTAGTAAAGTATTATAAATTTATTACATGTTAATAGCATTGTTTTATGAATGATATTTTAATACATGTGATTTTGGATGTTGAACAGGCTAATATTGGCAGTTTCAAGCAAACACCTCCTAGTGCCAGTGGATTCACTCAAACGTACACGAGGTAATAGAATAAAGAGAACTTAACTAATGAATTCTACTTAATAGATTTGTGTAGTTTATATTCATATTGTTGGTTACGTTGCATTACACATCATTCAAACTCAAAGCATTACTTCAAATTCCATAACTAATAACTAGATGTTGATAGATGACAAAATTTCAACTGTACAATATAGTTGTTTAGAAAGTCAACATAAGCAACATGATGCAATTACTTCACATGGAGGCATGTGCTTGCAAAAGTGCACCACCACAAAAAACTATGGATGCTTGGAAAAAATATATGAAACCATAATAGTAAGCAATAGCATAGATAAGGCAGTTAGTGATGCAGAACATCATATCAAAACACTCAATCATCAAGATACATTTGATGTAGAGCATCCAACGAACACCATCAAAATCATTTCTTCAAGGGATTTCAATCCCAAATAGAATCAGGAGAAGATCAAATATAATTTCATTAGAAATCTACTTTTCATTCAACCAAAATCCACTCAAATTCTCTTAGCCATTCCATAGGCCATCATTCATCATTCCACAAATTAGTATTCCAATTGACTCATTCAAATAAAAACCATATTAAAGAAAACTTTGACTTAATCAATTAGAATCACATCATTCTCAACCACCATTAAAACAACATAAATCTGATTATTGACACTTGAACAATTCATCCTTTCATTTATTCACCAAGGCAACACATCAACTAAACCATACCTCACTATTATCAGTCCATTATCAAGCATTGTACTCACCATATTTTGACTACAACAGTCTATTTAAAGGTTACAAACTCCTGCTACAATAGAATCTTGATTATCATCTTGTGGTTAATCATCAATTTTCTCAAAAGGCTTCATAATAGTCACCCATCCAACCATCAAAGTCACCAAACCTATCTTATACACCTTAACCAAATTTAGTAACATCAATCATATCATTAGTTTGATAGTAACCAAGCTCTCAATCATATCACAGAAGCTTTGAAAGGATACAAGTCAAAAATGTTGAAGATAGGAGAGATTGCCACCCCAGGAGGTAGCTCTATTTCATAAGCATTTTGGACAAACTTGTAGACCACCTTAACCAAATTTAGTAACATCAATCATACTTTCCTTTTGGAAGTCTCTCCTTCTTCAAGTGTTCCATCACCAAGTCTCTAACCTTGAATTGGACATTCCTCTTCTTTAAATATTCCTTTTCCTTATACTTCTCAACATTCTTTTGAATGGTTTCCTTCACTTGTTGATGAATATCCCTAATTGTAACTGCAAAGTCCTCACCTTGAGCACTTATCCTAGCAAATCCTTGTAGATCTCTTAGTTCATAGACCCCTCTAGGGTGCATGCCATAGACTACGTCAAAAGGGATTCTACTAATGCTCCTATTCATGGAGTCATTATATGCAAATTCAGCCTAAGGTAAAATCAGATCCCAAGCTTGTCCATGCTCCTTGGTAAGGTATCTTAAGAGGTTTCCCAATGATCTATTCACCACTTCAGTTTTTCCATCTGTTTGTGGATGGTATGCTGAACTAAAGGACAAATTTTTTCCTTGAGTTTTTTCCACAAGGTCCTCCAAAAGTGACCAATGAATTTAGAATCCCTATCAGAAAACAATGCTTAAAGGTAGTCCATGTATCCTAACAACCTCCTTAAAGAAGAGACCTGCTATATGAGATGCATCATTGGTGCATTTGTAAGGAATAAAATGTGCCATCTTACTAAATCTATCAACTACCACAAAGATACTATCAAAACCTTTTTGGGTTCTAGGCAACCCCAAGACAAAGTCGATACTTACACACTCCCAAGGCCTATTGGGAATGGGCAGTGGTTGATAGAGTCTTTCATTTGATGAAGTTCCCTTTTCCCTTTGGCATATTGTGCAGCCTTCCACATACCTTCTCACATATACCTGCAACTTTGGCCACTAGTAAAATCTCCTAACTTGTTCTAAGGTCTTGTCAAGGCCAAAGTGACCTCCAAGACTCCCACTGTGTTTCTCCTTTATGATATTCTCCCTCATTGAGTATTTACGCACACACAATTGGATTCCTTTGAAGAGAAAACCATTCTACAATAAAAAGTCAGAGAATTCACCATGAAAAGAATTCAAATGCTACTCATAAACATTGTATACCTCCTTGAAATCTGAATCTTCATGATACATATCCTTCAATGCTTCAACCTCCATGCTTTGGAGTTGGATCTCTTGCACTACAAGTGCCCTTCTATTGAGAGCATCTACCACCTTATTTTCTTGGCCCTTCTTATGCTTTATTGTGAAAGTATAGGATTGCAAAGACTCTACCCACTTCATGTGCCTATGACCAAGTTTGTCCTGTGCATTCAAAAAACTCAAGGCATGATTATCAGTATAAACAAAAAATTCTTTAGGTAACAAGTAGTGCCTCCACTTTTTGAGGGCTTGGACCATAACATACAATTCCAAATCATAGGAAGAATACTTCCTCTTTGCTTCATTCATCCTCTCATTGTAAAATGCAACCGATCTGCCTTCTTGGCTCAAAATAGCCCCTATTGCTTGATTGCTAGCATTGCACTCAATGGTAAAAACTTTATCAAAATTAGGGAGCACAAGTATAGGCTATTGTGCTACTCTCATTTTTAGATATTCAAACCCTTTATTAGCCTCATTGGTCCAAGAAAACTTACCTTTGTTATCTCCTTTGATGGTGTCCAAGATTGGTGCACAAATTTGGCTAAAGTTCTTGATGAACTTTCTATAAAAGCTTGCAATTCCAAGGAATCTTCTCACATCTCCCATGGATTTTGGTGTTGGCCAAGTAAGAATAACATCCACCTTTGAAGGATCCATCTTCAAACTTCCCTTGGAGATGACAAAACCAAGGTAGACTAGTTCTTCCTTCATGAATTCATAGTTTTCCATGTTGATCAACAACTTCTCCTCTTGTAACCTCCTTAGTACCATGTTAAGGTGCTTCAAATGTTCTTCTTTAGACTTTCTAAACACAAGGATGCCATCTAAATAAACTACAACAAAATTTCCAATGAAAGATCTCAATACCTCATTCATAAGGCACATAAATGTACTAGGGGCATTTGATAACCCAAAGGGCATCACCAACCAATCATAGAGCCCTTCATTAGTCTTAAAAGCTATCTTCCATTCATCCCCCTCTCTGATCCTTATTTGATGGTACTCGCTCTTTAGATCAATCTTGGAAAAGTAAGATGCTCCTAATAGACAATCCATGAGGTCCTCCATTCTTGGCATTGGGAACCTATATCTGATTGTGATCCTATTAATGGCTCTTGAATCAGTGCAAAGCATCCAATTCCCATCCTTCCTTGGTGCTAGGATAGTTAGAACAACACATGGGCTCAAACTCTTCCTCACTAGCCCTTTATCCATCAACTCTTGCACTTGTCTTGCAATCTCCTCATTTTGAGTAGGTGTCATCTTGTATGCAGCTTTATTGGGCAATGTAGCCCCTAGAATCAAATAAATATGGTGGCTTATATCCCTAATGGGAGGTAGGGAACTAGGTAATCCATTCATTGTTATGTCCTTGTACCTTTCCAACAACTCTTGGACTTCCTTTGGTGCATCTTCCTTCTTCTTTGTGGGCAGATCTGCTTCACTTTTTAGCTTCATAATTAGGAAGAATCCTCTTCCTCCTCCTTCCTTTAAGGTCTTCATGAATCCTTCTCACTCACCATCAAAACACTAGGCCCTTCATGCTTTTCCTTGTCTTCTTCTAGGAGAGGTGAAAGGTTGTAAGTCTTCCCATCCTTCACAATGGAGTATGTGTTCTTCTCCCCATCATGCTTGGTCTTCCTATCAAACTGCCAAGGCCTACCAAAAATATATAGTTTAATACTTGTACTCAAATTTTTGTTCATTAGATCTCATACATTATAAGTCATGACGTGGATCTCGCTATTGTAACTCTTTTGTGATTGAATAATTTGTTGTTTTATTTTCAGATGTTGGTTGTAGGAACACCTCCAAATGTTACAAGGGCAATGGATATTGGTGTTTCATCCGCTATACAATCCTCCATGGCTTTGATAGAGGAGGTATGAGGCAAATTACTAAATTTCAATTTACATTTGTTGTTATAGATGTTAGTTCTAGTGAAAAATCAAACCATTATTGATTCACAGTTTAATTCCTATTTGGATGGTTTATACATGGCTTGAGCATGCCTAAGCATCGACATGCAAATATTTCCATCATGGAGAGTGATCATGAGATGGTAGTAAGTGATTATTTTGTTAAATATATCATTTCTTATAATGTAATTTCTATATATTAATGTCTTTACTTCTTATTGTAACCAATTAAAATTTCATCAATTCCATCACCATGAGACCTCATTTCTTTGAGGCATTTTTCAAAGAGTTCACTGCCTTGTCTATGCTAACACATTTTTCATACATGTCTATCAAAGCGTTCATTGCCTTCTTTGCTATGGTTAAAAGCCTAAAACAGGTGCTCAAACAAGCTATGGATTGTCATGTCACCATGAGACCACATTTCTTTGAGGCATTTTTTCAAATAGTTCGCTGCCTTGTCTATGCTACCACATTTTTCATACATGTTTACCAAAGCATTTTATCAAATAGTTCACCTCCTTACTGCTATGGCTAAAATCCTAAAATAGGTGCTTCAAAACAAGCTATGGATGCTTGGAAAAATCTATCAAAGCATAATATAATAAGCAATAACATAGACAAGGCATCGAACTGTTTTGAATAAAAGCCTCAAAGAAATGTGGTCTCAATGGTGGTGGAATGCCATGAAAATCCATAGCAATTTTCTTGTCATGGCATTGGTCATGCCATTCCATCACCATGAGACCACATTTCTTTGAGGCATTTTTTCAAACAGTTCGCTGCCTTGTCTATGCTACCACATTTTTCATACATGTTTACTAAAGCATTTTATGAAACAGTTCACCTCCTTGTTGCTATGGCTAAAATCCTAAAATAGGTGCTTCCAAACAAGCTATGGATGCTTGGAAAAAATATATCAAAGCATAATAATAAGCAATAGCATAGACAAGGCAACGAACTATTTGAATAAAAGCCTCAAAGAAATGTGGTCTCAATGGTGGTGGAATAACATGACAATCCATAACAATTTGCTTGTCATGGCATTTGTCATGCCATTCCATCACCATGAGACCACATTTCTTTGAGGCATTTTTTCAAACAGTTTTTTGCCTTGTCTATGCTACCACATTTTTCATATGTGTTTACCAAAGCATTTTATGAAATAGTTCACCTCCTTGCTGCTATGGCTAAAAGCCTAAAATATGTGCTTCCAAACAAGCTATGAATGCTTGGAAAAAATCTATCAAAGCATAATAATAAGCAATAGCATAGATAAGGCAGGGAACTATTTGAATAAAAGCCTCAAAGAAATGTGGTCTCAATGTTGGTGGAATGCCATGACAATCCATAGCAATTTGCTTGTCATGGCATTTGTCATGCCATTCCATCACCATGAGACCACATTTCTTTGAGGATTTTTTTCAAATAGTTCACTGCCTTGTCTATGCTACCACATTTTTCATACATGTTTACCAAAGCATTTTATCAAATAGTTCACCTCCTTGCTGCTATGGCTAAAAGCCTAAAATAGGTGCTTCCAAACAAGCTATGCATGATTGGAAAAAATTTATCAAAGCATAATAATAAGCTTAATAATAGCATAAGACAGAAGTGATTGAATTGTTGAATAAAAGCCTCAAAAGAAATGTGGTCTCAATGGAATGCCATATGAAATCATAGCAATTTTTTCTTGTCATGGCATTAGGTCATGCCATTCCATCACCATGAGACCACATTTCTTTGGGGCATTTTTTCCAGAAAGGTTCACTACCTTGTCTATGCTACCGCATTTTTCATACATGTCTACCAAAGCATTTTATCAAGCGGTTCATTGCCTTGCTGCTATGGCTAAAAGCCTAAAATAGGTGCTCTTCAAACAAGCTATGGA